>CAEFZY010000785.1:0-28568 GCA_903066815.1 Brachyrhaphis roseni
TAGATACAAGCACCTCCCGACCCCAGTAGGGGAAAGGGTGTGCATAAAATGGATGGATGGATATATCTATAGTCATATCAAGGAAAGTTTTTGGAGATTATTGTTCAGATCGTCACAATTCCAGTGATTGAATTCATCAATCGCAATGACACCTACATTTTTTGGCAGATACTCAGGAAGGAGTTCAGACATCCTCCCTGAACTCCTGAGGTGTGGACAAGACATCTCACCTTGTGGTAGTCATGTGTTGGCTCTCTGGCACCATTTTCCATATATGGTTGACTCTTTTCACCAACTGGCTAACTGTACCATAAAAAATGCTTTTAATCAACTTATTTTCATCCAAACATGGAAATTGTACATGCACATTCTTTTTCTAAGCCGTTATTTATTTATGTTTGACATGTGAAGGAAAAAGTGCAAATTCTTCAAGAAGGGCTTGCATTCTTGGCTGAGTGAAACATTCATTTGATCTTGTGTATTTCAGCTTGATAAGCAGTCCCCAGTCAGTGGCCACCCAGTGGCGTTGTTTACAATGCAAATTAGCAGGAAATACATTCCAGGCTCTGCATACGCACCCTAAAATCAGGAGAAAGGAATGTGTGAATGGCTCACAGAGGGCAAATGTCACTCTACCTAGACAGAATCTACACTTTAGTCTGCCACAGATATTTCCCAGTCATGTAGCTATCAGCTCATGGTGTTCTTCAAACTGCAGACGGTTTCGCCTCCGGCTTTTTCCCAGAACAGTCTGTCCCGCCAACTGGTGGGAGAATATGTGGTCTTTATGTTAAGAATTTGAGTGCAGTGGCCTTCCATTTAGGCTGTGATATCTTTTGACATAATGACGCCTGACGCTCGAGTGCTTTCTTCCTAAACAGCTGACACGCACTCAAAGTGAAAATGAAATGTGTTCAGAGAAAGAGGATTTCTTTTTTAACAAATTTGAAAATAAAGATCAGAGCCTTTTATCTTTCACTGCAAACCACCAAAAAGAAAAGGGATTTTTTCAAGTGAATGTAAAAAGGCAAAATGACAACTTTCTTCAACAAAACGAAAAGTCAAATGGAATCCAAGTTGGCAATTATATCCTTACAAAAGAACAACATTCTTCAACTCTTGCATTTTAGCTTTAACAGCTTGACTGCTCCTTTTAGTCAAACATCAGAAGAAAAATGCTTTCAATACTATGAAGAGAACACTATCAATATTTTCTCAGTGTGAGTTTAATTCGTCTTTTGATGTTCCTACATATTTCTTAGACCTGAAATTTGAAGTTCAGGGAAATCATTAATGTCTTATTTTTGTTAAATGGTAAACACATATTTCCCCTGTCACTCAACGCCTAAGGCAATTTAAAGTGCAAACCAAATACTATCACTTCCCACTTAATACTCAGAACAGTGTAGACTTATATATTTCTCATACTGCTGAATAAACTTTAGTCAAAATGGCAAAGAGCCACTGGGGAAAGTTTCAGAAATTGGCTTCCTCCAGAGCAAGATACCTAGAGCTGGCAACATATGAAACAAGACAGTGATTCACATCAGCAAATCTAAAGGACTCAACAGAACCAAAACACAATGAAGATTTTGAAGAGGAAAATTTGAAGTCTGAATTTAAATGTGATGAAGAATCTGTAGCAGGTTGAAAATCCTCCAAAATGTCTGAATTAAAATAATTCTGCAATGACGACTGAGCCAACATTTCTTCACACCAATGTAAAAAGACTCATCATCAGTCAGTGGAAATGCTTGATAGCAGTTTTGAGCACAATAAGTTATCTGGTTTAAGAGTCCTTTTACTTTTCCACATAGGTTTGTATGGCTTTTCCATTGGAAAGTAGAATGAGCATTTGTCAAGTACAATTTGCATTTACTCAGAAAAGGCAAAATCAGAAGAAAGCTGCTGGAGCCAAAATACTTGTTGTCACAGCACTGTACAACTGACAACAATAACATTTTAAAAACCATGTTTTTTAAATTATTTCTACTGTTGCTCTTCGCTTAATATGTCCCCGTTTTAGAGTCACCAGCCGAGCTGCTCTACAAATGTTCTCTGATTCATAACACCAAAAACAGTCAGAATCAGGACACATGAAATAGATCCCATGAGGAGATACGAAAATGTAAAAAAAAAAAGTGACAGATGTGAAGCTTCGCTGTGTGACTGAACGTGAGTGAGCGGTACATTTTTGTCACTCTTAGAAGAAAAACCACAGTTCTGGAAATGTTAAGTAAAAAACACCCTCCATCAGTTTAACTTGTACATCCAAAAATTCAGCAAATGAAATATTTAGTTTTTAAAACTGAGCTTCAGCTGATAAGTTTTCTGAAATACACATTCAGAATGACTCCACAAAAAAAAAAAAAAAAAAAAAAAATCAAGTTTTTACTTTTCTGGTTTAACCCAACAATTAGAACATAAATCCCTCTCCATGTTAACTAATCAATTATTTATGAATTACTGCCCTGTCTTCTCCGAATATAAAAACGTATCTTTTTTTGCAATTCACTGTATGATAAAGTGAAAAAGAAAGATCAGGATGATCATTTCTCTAGAACAGACTCATGCTAACCCCATCTGCATGATTTCTCCATGTCATGTTTAAAATCAATGCTTTTTGGCCTGAAATAAGCAGATTACCCAAACACCTGTCCCAATTTTCAGCATGCTTGCACCAGATCTGGCTCCTCTTCAAGTTCTTCCTCTGGAACTCGTGCTCCTCGTGCATCTGAATCATTTCTCCGCTGTTGCTGAGAGAATCAGGTCACTCCTGCACTGTGGGATCAAGTGTCAGTAATCGCTTTATATTCCTCGACCATGCAAAAAGGGTCTGCTGAAGGCTGACCCTGTAAAATGGCTGTCTGGAAAGTCTGATATGGTTTCTATTTTCTTTAAAACCATTGTTTACACAGCAGCTATGAAGCTCCACTAATCCTCTCATATGTCAACAGTGTAAATCCCCTGACTAATATGCCAACAAATTTATTATTCTTCATTAATATTCCATCACGTTCTATAATGTTCCTATGATTCATGAACAAAAACTAAAAAAAGAATATGTTTTGAACAGCTATCCTACTGTTTCCTTCATTGCTGAGATGCATTTATGTTCACATTGAAAATTATTGGGCTATTTCTCCAGACTGCAAAGATGTTTTATTCAGTTGGGTTCTATTCCGGCACAGAAATATCCCGTGGAGCTGTTGTGAAGACCTGGCTTGTGCAAAAGCGATACAAAGAAACAACATTAAACCACATAAAAATTTTCCTAGTAGCAAAATGAACAACTGCAACTGCAAGCTTTGGGTTTTGAAAACATTATTAAATAAATCTCTCTGACATAAGCTTGGTTTCATTATTGTGACATTTGGCAAATTCTAACTGATCCAAAACAAGAAATGTTTTATCTGATTTACTTTCAGAAAAAAGTGCAAAAACAGTGCATGCCTCTTTTTATCCCGTGCATGTAAACTTCTGAGTTAAACTGTATAACTTGTGTATCCTGTTAAAAAAAGTATTATGTTGGAAGAAAGCCTGTTCAGGGCTTCGGAAAACATGAGGGTAGGTTAGAGGTTCATTCAGCAGAACAACAATTTGAAACATTTAGTCAGAGCTAAAATAGAACTGTTTATATTAAGGCATCTTCATCTAGAATGGTTCAGGGAAAACACAGATCTAAACCTAATTGTAAATCTTTGGCAAGACTGATCACTTAATGTTAGCAAACTATCCTTTCAATATGATAAATTCTGAGCTATTTTGAAAAAAAAAAGAAAAGAGTTTGACATTTTCATGGTTTTAACTCGAAGAAAGGGAGTTTTTCTTTGACTTTGACTGCTTTAAGATGAAATAATCTGTATGGTTTCAAAATATCTTTTGGTATGGTTCATCAGGATTATAAGACATGTTGATGGACTGAGCCCCAGTCCACAATCAGCATCCTCAGACAACCACAAAAGGTGCCACAACGTTTTAATGTGATTCATAGCATTTGTCACTAGTGATGTTCGGAACTTCTGAGCTTGAAGCTGATTGATATAAATATCTGGTAAACAATATGAGACAAGTACATACAGTAAACAATAAACTGGAGCTCAAGCAGTGACTAGACGGAGTGAGAAACCCAAAGGCAACCGAGGGCAACGACGACCACAAGTGCCTCTCGCTCCAGATCAGAGTCCATTCCTCACTGTGATTTTGTCCTCAGTCGGACGGTACTTTTTCCTTCCAAACTAGTTTGTCCATTTTCAGTAAGTCATGTGGTCCATACTCTATATGGATCTATGGTGGGTTTTTTTTCTCTTCATAAAGTTCTCATGAAAAACAAATATACAATAGTTTTATAACAAGGATTCTTTTTCTTCAGAACTCTCTGTTCTGTTTTTCCTTGTTGACATTGTTGATCCATCAAATGTACCCTAATGGTTGCAGAAAACCTCTTGAATGATTGTCTTTTCAGAAAATACAGAATACATAGATTAACCAAACAAACGCGCTAAACACAGTCATACTTACACACTCTTCACAGAGGAGAAAAGCACTATTTAAAATGCCTGCAATGCTTAATATTGAGCAAAAAACTCTGTCATTCAGACAGAACAAAATATACAAAAAAGAAAAAAAAATAAGCAAAATATAAATAAACGAACAAAGAAAATCAAAGACTTGTCCTCAGGGTGGTTGCTAGGAGGAGAGTTGTGTGTCAAACAAAGGAGGAGAAGCCCGCGGTAGGTGCCTGAGCGGCACAGCCCAGGCTGCTGGGGGGCCGGTAGAGGGTGCTGTGCTGGCTGGGGGGGTCAGAGGACAGCAGTGAGGGGGTGGGAGTCCGGCTTCCCTTAGGCCTGAACAGATTGCCCTGTCCCGGGCCCTGGCACTGGGGCTGCGGAGACGGCGCGCTCTGGGGAAGGAGTGGAGGCAGAGGGGGCACCGGCGGTGGGTGCGGGCGGGACTCCTGTTCCACGAGGGGCTCGGGCTGGGAGTAGCCGTATGCAGGAGGGCGAGAGACGCCTTTCTGCTGCCGCCGCCAGGAGTTGTAGTAGGTGGGGTCGCTGATGTAGTGGTTGACGAAGGAGTGGGTCTTCTGTCGGCTCTGATCCATCTCGTACTCGCTGTCGCTTCCCTGCAAGAACACAACAGTCAAACGTCAGAAGAGAGACACACACAGACGCGCACACACAAAAAAAGTCCTGACAGCTACATTTTCATCCACTCATAATCGAGGCTAATTCTATTTCTACTACTGAGCTGTTCACTGACAGAGACACAATGCTGAATCACAGCACAGCAGGAAGCCTCTACTCAAAACTGTAAATTTATTAAGGAATGGGACATCCAACAGGAGCAGACCATCATTTCTATTAGGAATCTGTCTAGTCAGCTCACCTATAGCTCCATGGGGCACGGACGTGATAAGTGTACACAAGAGCATCCTGGAATTGGATAAAGATATTGTTTACAGGATTACTTTCTAGCTGTCTTGTAATATTAAGCTCATAAGTTATGAATGATTGTGTGGGTGAATCCTTTATTGTACTTGCTCAGAAACAAAAACTGCAAAAAAAAAAAAAAAAGGACAGCAAATTGCAAATTACTCCTGAAGAGAACGTTAGACTTCGCATGCGTGACAAACGCTTACTCGTGCACTAGTCCGTTGAGATACTACAGCCTAGCAGATGTCGAAGGACCATTTGTTTGGACAAGTGGCTGGTAAACAGTCGGAGGCTATGCAGAGGAAAAAGAATAACACTAGGTTGTGTCTCTGGGGAGAACACTGTTTGTTCGGCTTGAACAATGTTTTGACTGCAGGTAGCAGATAAATGAGCGGGAGTACAGACGACTTGCTCAGAACAGCTCTTTTGCCTTTTCCACCTTTCAGTTACTCTTATCAGATTAAACTCTCATCTGTTTATCAATTCCGCACAGCTCATAATGAGCTGGGGCCACCTAAATTAATAAACGAATACCTCCTAGAGAAACATTAATTAGTTTTGAAGACATTTTAGCACACAGGGGGCATGTGCAGTAGCTGAGTACCATTTTCTTCCTTGAAAAGTCAGTAATAAAAGATTCAGAGATGTCAGCAGTGACTCGGATATGCTAATAGGGAATACTTAATTTCCAGATGATCCACTTGAGGCAGATTGTCAGGCAAAATTGCTTTAATTTATTGCAGGAAACACTGGCCCACGGTCATAAAACTGTCTGGTTTTTAACTATAGCAAAGTGAGGTAAAATAATCTTTTTTGAAAAGGTTACAACTTTCCCCTGGAGAGATTTGTCACTTTGAGAAACTGATAGAGCTGAATTTTTACTTTTTAATTCCCGTCCGCTTCCTATTACAAACTGTAAGCCAGAGTTGCTACCAACCTGAGAGTCAGAAACCTCAGAGGGTTTTTCAGTCAAACTGCTGCTTTCCGCCGGGATCAGGTCATTATATTTAGTGCTGACATCCTCATCTGAGTAGTGCAGGCTTCCAGGACTGGGTCTTGGAGGAGACCTAAAGCGATTGGGGAAAAAGAGCACAGATGAAACACTGACTGTGTGATTTTACAGCTAAAATAGACTCTGAAACAAATGTGAGCAAACTATTTTAAAAAGAAAAGTTCCTTTCACGCTCTTCACAGCACCACACAGAAAATCTGGTTTTCAGTTTTAAATGTTTTTAAAAATGCATAATAATGGGAGTTCAAGATAAAGTCACTACCTATAAAAGGGAAAATGACCAACTGTTTCAGAGAACCAACAGAACAATGCATATTTTTGGAAGCCCTTAACAGAACATTCAAGACAGACAACGTAATTGGTTATTCCTCCTTACTGTGTCCTTCAAATCGCTGGAGACGATCAGTTTTAAGTTAGCAGAGGCAGATTCAGCTAATTTAAACCTTCATAGACCTCAAAACAGAATCCTTCACAAAAGACTATTCACTTGCTCTATAAATGCCATTTTGTAGTTATTCAACCTGAATGATTTGGAAAAATTAGTCAGAGATGCAGAGTTCCTGTAGAAAAGCTCAGTAGTAAAGAACCAAGTAAAGTAAGAAAAGACTCCTTCATTTCTGTTGGATCCAGTCATTATGTTCATGAACTGAAGCAAGAGAAGCATCCAGATGTAATCGTTTTTATTTCTTTTGAAGTAATGACTGCTACTGTGCATAAGGTCTAAAGTTGATCTGGACCATAAGAAAGTTCAAATGGGGCACTCCCTTCACTTAACTGAGCTACATCAGTGGATTTAAAATGGGAATTATGCCAACTGAGCATTAAAGACAAACTAGTCATGAAAAATGAACATTTTCTTTTCTTTCTTTTGCATGTTTTGCTCATGGGCTCTCTGGGTCAGATTTGCAAGAGTAAAAAAAAAACTAAAATAAGATAAAGTAATGATTTAAAGAAAATGTACATTAATCAAAGAAGTAGAAAGCCTGAAGAGGTAATAGAGAAAGAAAAAAAATTCACCATTACCAAAAAATGTATGTCGCTTTATAATGTATGTATTCAAGAATTAAAATATTTATGTTTAACCGCTTCCACAGAACTGGTCTACACTCATTGTTGTATGGTATCAGTCATCCAAGTGAATAGTTATTATGCTTGATTGATTGACTGATTAAAAACAAGCAATATAGAGGTTGTTTTTTTTTTTACTTCTACTACTGTTATAGTTTGACTGAATCACATCATTCTGCTAAGACTTTAGCAGAATGTGCCAAGGTTCTCAAAAAGGTAAATAATAACCTTACTTTGAGACAAGAGTTTTCTTTGCTAGCTTAAAGTACCAGTAGCATGAAAACAAATGTTTAAATGGAAAATGTTGAAAGTGGGATTAGAAGAGACAAACAAACTGTGACGTCAAGTGAAATAATGCACAAAGCAGACAACCTTGACTGTTTCTTAAGATAAAACTTGAAATGTGTTCAGTTCCACAAGCAGAAGTGACATTACTGCTTCCTTTTAAAAGCACGGTTGGACGAGCCAACATGACGACAGCCTTGAAACTGTTAACACAACAAACATGTATACAGCTCCTTCAGGTTGGAGAGAATGCATATGATAGGGTGGACTCAGACAAGTTTCAGACATTAAAAAGATTCAGCCTCGTGAGTGGGAGCATCCTGAATCCCTTTGATCCCTTTTTCTGGCCTCCAAGATCAAGGAGAATATGGCATATTAACCTGCATTTGAATGCACTGGCCAGTACATTCCACAATAATGTGCACACTAATGTGAGCAAGTACATCTGTTTCATCTGTTTTGTGCATTTGCGGTGACAAGATGCAGACTGTTAGGCTGTAACAAAGGTCATCTGTTTGACCATGACCCATGCCTCTACTCAACCTCCTCATGCTGCAGCATCTGCGAAACCCCTCTTATCAAATGTTTAACTAAACATTACCAAACTGCCGGAGCACCAAAGTCCTGCTGACAGTAGTTTATGTTGGGATAACTCTCACAGCGCTGCAGCAAAGGCTAAAGGCCAAGGGAAAATAAGCAGCTCTGACCCAAAAGCACTCTTTGTCTCAAGCAGAGATGGGCAGACAAAGAGCATAGGCAGAAGCTGTTGAATGCTAATCGGCTGGCATTGTGCTGTTCCCCTGTATAGTTTGCTGCTTCCCAAAACACTGAATATAAATGAGAGGAGAGGAAGGAGGCTCAGATGGGTGGCTCAATATCTGAAGACTGACAGCACACAAAGGTATAATATAAATTCTTATCAGTATTCCGAGTGAAACTGAGTATGCATAAGGAAAAAGGGGGAAAAATGGCTTAAGTTTGAGAAGCGCAAATTTAAAAAAAAGGTATAAAAGTTGTCAATTGAATGATACAACAAGACATATGCTATGTTTCAGAGCCAACCTGTTACATTTAGAAACCACGACATAGTTTTAAAAACTGAATTTACTGAAACAAGAGACTTCCACATCTGTTTAAAACGGAATCACCATTTACCATGTATGGGTGATGACATGCCGCTTGGAATGTGCATCTGCTGTAAGCAGCAAACAGTTTTCTTGACTTGGAAAATACATTTCCAGTAAGATAATGTTGAATGTTTTTGGATAGCACATAAAAAGGATAGGGTGCACATTCTTACCTTATGAAAACAACTTAGTTGAAAGTAATTTTATTAACAGGATGGAATTATGTTCATTCACACAAAACATTTACTGAAAACATATTTAAAATATAACACTTTTTGCGTCAGGATGATTGGAAAAATGTGAAACCTAGTTTTAAAGGACGTAGACACACATGCATAACACAATCCATGCTACTGTGATGACAGGTCACTATGTTAGAGTCGGCATCCAGAACACTCAGTTGACTGTGGCTATTGTGAAAAAGTGTTTTGTTAACCATGTTTTTTTACTTATCTCCCCTCTGGAGTGGAGTCAGTACAAACTGACTGCTGTTATAAAATGAAGTCAATAACTGCTCTCCAAAAAAGGTGAAAGCTCCTCCACATGTTTACCAATAGTCCAAATGAATGCTTTTAAAAGACATGCTAGGCTTCCAGTCTTTTAGGTCTCCCAGCTGATGCACACTGGAGCCTTTCCTCACTACTTTCTTTTTGGGTGGCCATTGTGTTAAGAACAAATGCCCCTGTTTTGCATTCTACATGTGGCATAATTCATTAACTTTCAGCAAAGTTCTTGGCTGTCTTTTGGTTGTGTTCTTTCTATCAATCTTTTTAACCTATTTCTCCACTGTGGACATAAAAATGAACACTGACTGAAAGCTACAAACCCCTACACAGTTGAGAAGTGCGCTTGTAAATGTGAGGATTTAGGCTATTTCTACAGAGAAAAATAGCTTACCGGGTGTAGATGCCGTTTTTGCGGCAGAATGAGTTTTTCCCAGAAAGGCGTCTGTTGTTGAGCTCCAGGGCAGGGAAGCGTCCTTCATCCAGACGTACCATCTCTCCATGGGTCAGAGGAAGCGAGGTGCAGTTTGAGTGGTTGCCTAGAAATTTTTTATGAAGATGACACTTTGTTTGCTTTGGAATGAACTCTCCAAAGGAAGTACGTCGGTCATATATTTTTAAAACAAGCAATTTTATGAAGCACTTCTATTCTTTAGTAACATATGCAAAAAAAGCTTAAAAAATATCCTTGACTCTATGATAACATTATTAGATAATAATGAACTTCAGTTAAACAGATCAAATTTGTAGCCGTCATCCACAGTAAGAGAAAAATTCTAATGACTGTGTACATATGAACTACTAACTACGTGTTGTTGGACGACTAGATTATTTAAAGAAATAAGCCTTATTATTATGGCATAATTACCTACGGCCCATACGTAATTATCAATGCAGATAACAAACTGGGTTTCCTGGAACAGTTGTGTCAATTAGGATAATTGACAATCTTGCAAATTTCCCTCTTAATACGATGGCGTAGGAGCCACTGGTGCTGTAGTTTTACAATTACTCTCCATCTAATTAATGGCCCCAGCATTAAGCCGCTGCCAAGCCATTTGTCGTGTTATTGATCCTCCCTGCAGTTCAAGTCGGACAATAATATTTGTCTACTTCAGCTCCCTTACCGATAACCTTTACTCTCATGTTTCTGCTGTCTGCCAGACAATGTAGGGAAATCAACATAATGGGTTTAATTGTGTGCGCCTCTGCACTGTTGTTCTATAAAATAGACTTCAGCTGGTGAATCATTAAACTTCCCATTCTCTGTAGACTTGTCCAAGATGAAGACCAATTCTGCCCTGTGGCTTAAGTTGCATAAGCACGATGAATGTCAGCTGCATTTCCTACCTGAGTCCGTTTTTTTGGTGTATTTTTTACTCTGGCCTCGGATAATCAGGATAAAAACAAGGAGGAGGATGAAGATGAGGCCGACCAGAGCAATAACGACCAAGAACCACCACTCCTCATAGAAAGGAGACACTTTCTGGGCTGAAAAAACACAAACATTGAACAGCATAAACATTCAAGAACAGCCAATAACGTACACAGGTTTAGTTAAAAAAAATCAAACAAAAAAACAGTATCATTGAAAAGTGAATTTCTTCCAGTAAATCAAATTAACAACTGAAAATCATATTATGTTAACAAAAAACAAGATGATGTGGTTCAAACATAATTTTCTATTAGTTTTGATGATTATGCACTACAACTAATAAACACCCCAAATTCGCTGAGATTAAGAAATTATCTAGGTACCACTAAAATATCTTTAATACAGAAATGTTGGCCTATAAAAAGTATGTCACTGTATGCACAGTATGCAGCCGGGGTTCATTATCACCACAATCACACATCAGGCAGATTAAAACTTATTCTCCACAGGGACAAAAACCATTGACTGACAAGTGTACTTTTAAGCAAAATTTACCTGATATGGAAGGGGACGGAGCACTGGGGGAGCCATAGCCATAATCGTTGACAGCAATTACTCGAAAGTCATAGGTGACCCCTTCTCGAAGCATTTCCAGATTAAGTGTGTACGATGTCACTTCTTTGGGAATGTCTTTAATAAGAATATCCCATAATCCTTCATCTGTTTAGGCAAAAAAGAAATGTTTACAGAAACCGGTGGCAGATTGCACAGACTTAGTAAGGTGTGGTCACTCACCAGAAGGTCTGGCCTCAATCACGTATCGAGTAATGGGCGCACGGCCTTGATCTCCACTTGTCCAATGCAGAGTGAGGGCAGAGCCATATCGTGAAATAAATGGCTCTCCCGGAGGACCAGGGGCTCCTTAGAAGGTAAAAATAGCCAGACATCATGTCAAAGATGTTCTTCAAAGACTTTATTGCTTGACATGAGAGAGAGAAACCAGCAATACATAACAGCCTTATCGGACAATACCTTCGCCAGGCCCAGTAGTGATGTTGGCCTCCACTTCAGGGCCGTACGTGAGCGTTTTAGCCCGAATGCGGAAGTTGTAAGTGACGCCATCTGCCAGGTCTTTGATTTTCATCCACAGAGGAGAGCTGCCCTTTACATCCACCGTCACTATCTTACTGACACCTGGAGTGCGAGGAGAGGAGTCTGTACAGGAAACACTAAGACTCTAGATACTGCTTTCAACAAATCACAGAAAACCAAGCTTTGAGCAAAGATCAGAAATAGTTACACACAAGACCAAAAAAGCAACTAGGGACAGGAATATTTGCATGAAAAGCAGAAAATGTTTTATTTCCAGTAGCTCAAGAGAGGAATAGTCCAAGATATATTTATGTTTATTACTTTACTTGCTTCACTTTGTGCTTGCCACCCAAGGGACTACAGCAGCTTTAGTTTCCGAATCTGCTCTCAATTATTTGACAATCTGGTCAAGGAAACAACACTTAGCCAGCTATTAACCATGTTTCTTGAAGTAAAAGAGGAAGCTGTAGAGAGGCTCACAAGAGCATTCCAGTGTAATTTATCAGCCTTGCCTTATACATTACTGCAGGGTCTATACCCATCTGCAACAAATTAGAACACAAGCTTAAGCAGCATGATTTAAAAACGAAAATGGTTAAGAGAGGAGAGGTTGTAAATCACTGCCTGAGAGAGTCATCTGAGGAATGTCAAAAGAAGAGGAACGTTGTCAGACTAAAGGCAGATTTTCTCACCGTCGACTGGAGTGCAGGGCTCATAAACCAGACGGTAGCCTTCAATGATGCCATTGGCCTGCTTCGGCTCCCCCCAGGACACATTTACCGAAGTTGTGGTCAGTTCACTGAAGTGGATGTAGCTGGGAGCAGTGGGTGCTTTTAACAGAAGGATAAAATGTAATTACAGTCAGATCCCTCATTAGACTACAGTGCCTTGCATTAGGATTCCAGTCACTTCAACTTTTCCACATTTCGCCATGTTGCTCCCATAAACTCTCACCTAATTTACTTTAATTTAAATCTGAAGTCATAAACGAACACAAAATAGTGCACAGTGGGAGGAAAAGAAGAGATGGCTGCCATTTTTCTTTCCAAATTTGAAAAGTGTGGTGGTAATTTGTATTCAGTCCCTTTCCTCCAAGGCCTTAAAATAAAACCCAGAAAGACCAATTCCATTAAAATGTAACTTAATCAGTAAATAGTCCACCTGTGTACATTATAAGCTCTGCATAAATACAGCCGTTCTGGGAAGGAATGAAAGGCTTGTTAAGAGAAAAATAGAAAGGAAACAGGCATCTGACAGGCTATGGATACAGTTTAAATCAAAGTTTAGGTTATAAGGCAATAACCTAAGCTTAAAATATCTAACAGAGGAACATTCAATTTGTATCAGAAATGAAAAAAATAATGGAAACATCATGCTGCGGGGATGCTTTGCTGATTGGGAAATTAATGAAGCAAGATTCAGGGTGATACTTGGAAAAAAGCATGTTTTCAAAAAACACTTCAAACACACAACTGGAGCTACAATGAAATTGTTTAGATCAGACATGTCAAACTATTGTTTCTGGAGCCCTGCTGTCTTACAGTTGTTAGATGTTTCCATAACAACTGTACGTTTGAATACAATGGCTGATTTGTATCCTCAGCATGCAGTCAAGTTCTACAGAGTCCTACTGAGATTTTTATCTGTAAAGCATTTTGAAAATCACCATATTCCATCAGATTTGGGTTTGCGGATGTAATGAGACAAAACCTGAAAAAGAATACCTTTACAAGTGTTGCAAAAGTAAAGCACTGTTCTCTGAACAAATGTAAGCCATTTCAAAGTACATATATATTTTTATAACATCTAATTGATGAAATTGCAAAAGCAAATGTTTATTATTTTTCATGTAATTTATCATTTAGGACTTAATAATTTAAAAGGGGGCAGTAAACATGTCTCTCCATTTGTTTTAAGCATTTTAAACAGCAACACAACTTTTTTTATGATGTAAAGAAGTTGAATTGCACCGAAGGGCAGACTGAAAACACTATAAGTCTGCACTTGTAGTGAGCAGACTTGTAGACATAAGAACAACAGAAAATAGACAAAGAGACATAAGAACAGCAGAAAATATTTAGTTGTTGTTTCTCTGAAGGTATTCTACTAGATTAAACATATTGATTTATCATTTGGATAAAGGGAGTCTGTGACTGGAAAAAGTCGACTTCAGCTTAGAAAATCAGCCTCCGACCTTGAAGAAGAGCTGTGAGAATTCTGCCTGCTGAGCCAACCCCGATTCAGCTGAGTGTCAGGATTTAGCCGCAATTCAGCATAAGGAATGAAAGATCACAAAAGCTTTTATTGGCTGTGTTCCCAGTCCTCAGTGGTGAAAAGAGCCAACAATCCAGACAGTGTTTTAAAGTTCTCAGCACTTTTTAACCTTTATCAATGTCATAACTTTCAAAGGGCACAAAAGACCAGAATCACTTTGACTGTAAACATTCTTTTTTTTTTTGCTGAAATCCCACAGGAGGGAATCTAACTTGATTCTAAGCAAAGACGTACAATTGTGGCCAGAAACTTATCAACACCCATCATTCTTGATAGTCCTTTTTGCCCTGCTGTTCCTCACTGTCGAGTATCCTGAAATAATAGGCAAAAAGCCTCTGATCTCTCATGCGATTCCTCAAGAGATGACAATAAACTGCTTAAAAAAATAATAGCATAAAGCTTCCTGCTGTATTCAAGCAGTGGCTGAGTTTGTAGTGTTCCAGTAACTCAAAAACTCCTATCAATTGACTTTAAAGTAATCTATTCTTCTCTTTATAGGCTTCTTCTGGGACTACATCATATAACCCACATGAGAACCCTACACAGTGTCTAGATCTGGAAAGGGGGTATCATTGAGTGCAAAAACATTTGCAAAGTTAGCATTGGGATGGAAACGTATGAGGCTGCAAAGTGGAGCAGGGTGCTGGAAAAAAAAAAGAAAAAAGTTTGGCACCAAAATAAATGCCGATGGTCTATTGAATAATCTTATCCGCATTTGCACCTGCTTGCTGAGTGCGCCCTCTGGTGGGCAGGGAGCGGGGCCCATCCCCTGCAGCATTGAAGGCTGCCACGCTGATCATGTAGGTGGTGTAGCCTGTCAGATTTTTAAGCTTCACCCCGAGCTCTGGCAGGAACAGAGTTCGCAGGCGCTCCGTCTCGTTCTGGAGCTGAAACTCCCAGAAGTAGATCTGCGGACAGAGTCATCGCACGGTTTTCTTGCAGGACTTAAAACAAATACTGGAGGCATAATTGAAAGTGCACGCAATCCTGATACCTTGTAACCCTGTATGTCTCCGTTCTGAGCATCCAGAGGAGGCGGCTCCCAGGTAACGTCCAGCTGAGTAGCTGTTGAAGACTGTACCACCACGTTTTGAGGAGGAGCAGTTGGGACTGGAGGAGCAAGGGAGAAAACATTCAACAAGAAGGTGTTTTGTTTGTTTAAAACCTGAATAATAATAACTAAAGCTAAAACTAGGGTGCAAACTGAGAAATTAACCCTACCGGCCTCTCCAACAAACACTTCCTGCGGTGCACTGCTTGGACCCTCCCCAACCGCATTATACACGCTGAGTCGGATCTCGTAGCGCTTGTGTTTGTTCAAGTCTAACGGGGAAGAATGCAATGCGGCATTGTAATCGAGGGCTTAAGATGAAAGAGCAAAAACTGAAAATAAAAATTCAGGAGAAACACCCATTCACAAAAATGCCATTGCAAGATAAGATAACACCCAACACAGAGAACACAGCAGTTTAGAAATATAATGCAAACTGATCAAAAGACAGGGCTGTTGTGGAAGCATGTGGGAAGACTTGCCAGTGATTAAAAAGAAGGAAACCATGCTGAAATAATGACAGGGCAGCTTGCAGAGATTAAAGTCTCACACACACAAAAATAAGAAAAAGCGGTGGCTACAGCTGAGTGGGAGGATGCTGCTGACTACTGCAGTAAATAATACAAATGCACGACTTTGTGGGAATAATATTCACTAAATGGTATTTAAGCTAAAAGAAAGTGATGGGAAATCCACAAGGGGCAACGTAAGACTTACTGTCGAGTTCATACTGGGTTAAAGAGGATTCTGTCAAGTTTCTGATGCTGTATGGAGCTGGGAGGTTGGACGCAAAATAGGAAATAATGAGAAATACAAGAATTTAATTATTATTTTTTTGAAAAAGACATATGCAAAAAGCATGTCAGTAATATTATTAGACCTTACATGTGAAATCAGCCCAGTTTGCAGAAGGGCTGTTTACTGTGCGGACAGAGAAGCTGCGAAGGCGATCGTAGTGCAACTCCCTGTACCTGACTCTGAATCCCAGCAGAACTCCATTTAAGTCATCCTCTGAAGGGGGCTAAAAGGAAAATGAGACCATCTTAATGTATAATATTTGAATATTATGAAAGAATACAATATTGGATGCCCTTAAAATTCAGATTCAACATTTGAAACGAGGCAAATCACCCAGCAGTACCTGCCAACGAACCAGTACAGACGTGGTGGTGTGAGGAGTAACAGACAGTATGGTTGGGGCTTTGTCTGGAGCTTCACAGGATTAAAAAATATGTTAGCAGTGCTGACATATTGTATAGGACAGCTTTTGCAAAAAGATACTGTTGACAAACTATACACTGTAAGAATTCAGAGCCCACTGATACATTTGAAGAGTATTTTAGTACAACAAAAGGACCCTGAAAATAACAGCTTATTCGGTTCACTGTTGAACTGTTGAAAGTTACTTACTGTCCTGTAGCGTAGTAATGGCCTCGCTCTCCTCGCTGTATTCACTGTCTCCAATGTCGTTTGTGGCTTTAACTCGAAACTGGTAAGAGGTGAAAGGCTTTAACCTGTAAACAAAAGGAAAAAGTCATTTATAGGCATACGTTACACAGGCATTTAAACATTTTTTAACATAATAGAAAAGTTTCTTCATTTAAGAAATTCAACTTAAAAGGTAAAAACTCAAATACAGATTTGAGTATTTCTGTATTTGAGAAATACTCAAATACAATTGATCCTTAATTGTTTAATTAAGAATTATGTTCTTAATTAAACATATGTTTCATTTTCTTAATTTATCGGATAATTCTCTAGCTGTAATTTAGATTACAGCTAATCACACCTTAAAATTTTATTTCTCCAAAAAGTTGAGCATCAACTAAAGTCAATAAAAAAAAAAAAAAAAATCAATTAAGACATTGTATGTCACGGCTATGTTACAGCTGTTGACTTGACATTTGTCCAACAGACAGTAAATGACCCACTCCACAAGGAGGGTAAGCCACAAAAGGTCATTGCTAAAATTGGATCGCCATTGCACACTGTTTCCTCAAAGCATGTTGATGGAAAGTTAGGCAAAACATGTTAGAGAAAGCAAGCAACCAAATATCTGCAGCCTTCAGAGGATTGTGATGTATTCCACATTCAAGAGTTTGACATAGACTGAAAAGGTGTATCAACAATCACTATTGCAAAAGCTGATTCAGGCCAGACCCTAACGCCATAGAAAGTCTATGGACTTCTGCCAAGGGACAGATGAGAGACACCAGACCCAACAATGAAGACCAGTTGGAGACCATCAAAGCAAGTTAGACTTCCTTAACACCTTAGAACCACAGGCTGATCGCCTCCATGCCATGTTATATTGATATAATAATTCATGAACAAAAGCCAAGACACACTGAGGCCTATGCTTATATATACCATGCAATATATATATAATAATAATAATAATAATTATTATTATTAATACGATATTTACCTGTCCACTATGTAGGAGTTTGTTTCATGGCTGACTGATGCTGAGTGAACTGTCCAGTTGCTGTCCGGCAGCTCTCTATACTGCACTGTGTAGTAACGAACGGGAGATAGGCCGTCACTGCCTGGTTCCCATGACAACAGAACTCTGCGAGCCTGGACATCTTCTTGAGGAACGACGGGACGACTGGTGGGTTGAGGCCGAGCTGAGGGGCACACACACAAACACACGCAATCCCACTTAATCTAAATATTGAGAGGTAAATACACTTTAAAAACACATTTGAGCTGCAGTATCTTACGCTCACCTCTTTTCTCCGTGGTGACCACCAGAGCCTCTGCGGCCTCTCCCCAACCTTTGCGTGTCTGAGCGGTGAGACGGAATATGTAAACCATTTCGGGTTTCAGTGCAGTTGCCATGTACTGTCGCGCGCTGGGGCTCAGCACATCCACAGTAGCAGCGTTGCTGTTTGAAGAGTTTCTTCTATAGGTGATCTGATAAGCTGAAAGCACCCCATCAGAAACATGAAATATGTGAATGGGGATGAAATCAAAGTGAACAAATGTGGTAATATGGTTTAAAATTAAAACGTAATGGGACATTTTATGTAAATTAAATGTCTAACAATTTAGTCGAAATAAAAAAAAAATCTAATTTTAGTCGTGAAAATGTTTCTTTATCTGCCTCGTGTTACTTTAGTAAATATTTTTCTTGTTTTATGTTTTAGTCCTCCATAAATGATTTCACATCATTTTTGACTTTAAGGACTCATGCAGCCTTTTGAACCCAAATGCTATTTAAAAATGCAACACAAATAACTCTCCACTGCCTTGCCCGACCGTGTAATCTTACCAAGAATGATGCCGTTGGGCTGCGCAGGGGGCTGCCAGATGAGTCTGACTGAGGTTGTTCTGACTTCAGGGAACAGAATGCCAACCGGAGGCCCTGGTACTATCACACATACAATAAAATATATATTATTAATAGTCCTTAGAGATTTCTCTATTATGAAACAAAATAACATAACAAAGATAGCAAGAACATGTTTTTACTTTGACACAATGCGATAAAACTTTAAGCTTGTGGGGAAAGCTGCAACATTTTCAAAATAAATGTTCGAGCACATCTATGCTTTATTTATTCATGTATTTATTTATTTATTTTTAGTGTCCTGTAAGCTTAGGAAATTTTTATTTTTTGTTTTGTATACACTAATGATAACCAGTATCAAAGTTGTGTAGAATATAACAAGTCAAAAGTTTAAATCTATATGAAAACAAGGTAGAACCAATACAAAATTTAAATAAAAAAATTACTGTAATGTAGACAAAATACATTAAAAATAAGAAAATATAGTAAGAATACAGTAAAAGCATGGCAAATAAATATTTTAACAATGCTGCATATTTGACTTTTTCATATTCAAGGCATATTAGACCACAGCCATTTGTCTACAAAATGGACTGTAGCAAATATTATTAAATAGGCTATTCCAAACCAGTAGTTTCCAAATATTTCATTCCAAACTATTGGTGTGGAATGAAATCAACATTTTGATCACATAATGTCTGATTTGTAAAAGTTGCGCTTACCATCATCCAGTGTCCTCTCTAGAATAGGAGGCGAGCTGCTCCTTCCGTCTCCAATTCGTGTGAAGGCCAGGACTTGGATCTCATACAGAACATACTTCCCCAGACCAGTCAACTGGACACTATGACTGTTGTTGCCCTCTACTGTCCAGAAGTGGGGTGCTGTGTCTGAGTCCTTCTCCTTATACACAACCTGAGTGACGCAGAAGATTTACAATAATCTGACTTCTAAAAAAGAAAAAAAAAGAAAAGTAGTTTGAAATAGATGAATGTCAAATTAAAATGACCTTGTAGCCCAGGATGAGTCCGTTGCGGTCTGCCTGTTGTACTTCTCCCCAGCGCACAAGGATGCTGCTGGAGGTGGTGGCAAATGCTGACACATTTGTGGGGCCACTGGACGGCACTGCGGTAGAAGACTGTATTGTTTTACTGGCATTCAATAATAATTACAGGGTTTAAGTTCTCTACATTCACTCTTAATCTTCCTCACCAGACTCCCTGGTCCTGCCATGGACTGCTTGGCTCCAAGGTCCTGATCCAATGCCGTTGACGGCCTGAACTCTGACCTCGTACTCTGTCCACTCTTCTAAGTCCTCTATAGTGAACTCTCTCTCCAGCCGGTCCATAATGACGTGAGACAGAACGCCCCCTTTTGATCCCGCTTTGAAGTATTGGATGCGGTAGCCGACAAAATCTGGATTGCCATTGTATTCCCACTCTGGAAGAGGCTGAGAGGATTGTTGTTTTTTTTTTTACCTTCCCACTCATGGTTTAAAACCAATATGAATTATATCTTCCTTGTCTGGGTCCATAATGAAGTAGTAACACATGAGAGGCTGCACTTAACAGCAATTTAACAACACACAAGAGGCATCAACAAAAACTGTGAGAGGCAGTTAGCAGTTTATAAAGTGATGTTTAGTGCTTAACCCAGTTAAAACAGATTTGCAGGAAATTTATATAAGTATAGTGATTCTCTAAAGTGTACACATGCCTGGTAAAATGCAATTTTTTCAATGTAAAAATTACACTCTCTTCACATATGATCTTACACATATCCTGTAAATTTCTAGTAAAAAAAAATCCTAAGGGTAAAACAGATGCACATTACTGCGTTGTTGCAGTAATGTGCTATAAAACTAATACTTTTATAGCACATTATAAGGGAGAGGGAAGATACTATTAAATCAGGACATGTGTTGGACTCCTACCAAAGACTAAATGCTAATTTAGAGCAAAATGTGGTTCAATAAGATATTACGATAGTTTAAATGTGTGCACAGTTGTGCCATTGAACACTTTTGTTTTATATTTTAAATGTCAGCGTATATAATATTTTCAAGTTTCCTGTTTCTTGACATTTTAATGGTTTCTTGACATTTTAAGTCTAAAGTGAATTATGATTCACTTTAGATTTTCTGAACAGCAGCCTAAAGAAGGCCCAGGTTTTATAACATCCAGCTTTAATACAGGTCATTAAGCTATGTCATCAGTCTGCAGAGCAGATTCCACTGCTGACAACCCCCTGTTTCTTTAAATCCAGGTAGATCCGCTCTTTTTAATCTTGCAATGGCTTCACTGATATGACAAATCTCTGTGACTCATGTCTTAAGCACCGGTGCAGGGATGCTAATAGACAGATGTGGTAAAGAATACACTGCCAAATGTTGATGCAGAAAGCAGCCATCCCAAGGACACCAGAATGTTCAGCTTTCAACATCCCTATCAGTAATATTGCATGTTCTCATTTATCTTATTAAAAAAGCCCCAATAGTGCAAAAGCGAGAGCTGAAAAAGTTACTGAATGTCAAACTTTATAATACCTAATCGCCTAAATCGAGTTTTTACTAAGCTTATCTACCAACTCAAGGACATTTTGCCAATTTCTTTTTAGTCCCATCATTACATTTAAAAGCATATACTCAAGAGAGACGTTAAAAGAAAATAAGCCATTTCAAATCGTTCATCGCAAAATCAGAAAAATGTCCCTGAAAATCTAATTAAACTACCCAGTGTCATGCTGTTTTTATCAGGACCAGTATGCAGTGAAGACTTACCACCCAGCGAAGCCACAGGCTGGTCTCACTGGCTGTGCGAAGGGTCACGTTGGCAGGGGAGATGTCTGGAGGAGCTTGAAGCGTCTGGATCTTCCTGGATGGCTGACTTGGAGGACTGGTGCCAACAATGTTGACTTGACGCATCCTGAACCTGAAATAAATGAAACCTGCTGTTAGCAGATATAACCTCTCAGCCATCCATACTGTTTAATATGAAAAACACCCTCACATAAAATAGTCACTGTACTTTAATAATCATATTACATTGAGAGTGCCTCCAAAGATATTCATACGCCAAGGATTGTTTTAGGTTTTGTTATGTTAGAGCCAAAAACATATTTTCATGTATGAATATGATTGGGATTTTTATGTGAGACAACAATACAAGGCACAGCATAACTGTGAAGTGGAAAAACATGATTGATTTAGGTCTCTAATTTGACCTATCAATACTTTCCAATGTATCTCTGGCTTTGCTATTTTTGTCCTGCTAGGAGGTGAACTATTTACTATCCACTATGTTCTCTATTTTTAAAAAAATGCTCCTTAACAAACATTTGGATCTTTCATAGAAGAACTCTATTTAAACTGAATAATTACATAGAAGTGAACACTATTTCCTAATTTGATTTCTGAAGGCAACTGTCTGCTCTGCATTTTATTTAAGATTATCAGATTAAAGTGGACACAATATGAAAGCATCATAGCCCATCAGAAAAAGAAAAAAAAGTCCATGTTTGTAGAAAGAATTGGATAATTATCCTTTCAATTTATAATAATATTCTGCTTTGTGTTGGTCCAAAAAATCAAATCACATTAACATGATTTGATGTTTAAATGTGTGATTCTAATAAAACAAAATATAAAGTACCTTTAGTAAAATAATTTAGAACCTTTTGTAATATACTGTGTTTTTAAACATACAACTTAAAAAAAAACAGTAGTACCAAAAGGCAACCAATTTAAACTGAAGAGTAAAATATGGGATGAAAGAATAAAGACATTTTCAGTTAAATTTGAGTGAAGTGGGGAGGATGCTTTTTATATGCACTGCATGAGTATAAGAGTTTGTTGGTATGCATGTGTGCACCTGTAAAAAGTGTAAGGGTTTAGGTCGAGGACCTCCAGTGACCTAGCATCAGGTTCATTAGCCAGCTCCTGAACCATCAGCCACTCTTCGTTTTCCCCAATTATACCAATCTGAAATGCACAGGGACATGAGCTTGCATAAGCAGCTAAGCAAATGAAACTGACAAAAAAAAAAAAAAAATCCAGTTAATGAATGCGCTGTTGTTGGAAGTTAAAATAAAAGTGATTTTTTTATTACCTGAGCTTCAACCAACCAGCGAGAAATTGATGTCTTGCCATCATAGCCTGGTTTGAACTGCAGGTTGACCGAACGTGGGCCGATGTTAGAGATGGCTAAGTTGGTGGGAGGACCGGGCAGCTCTGTTCAAAGAAGGTTTTGGGGGAAGCAGCAAACAGATCATGTCTCACGGCAGAAAAGGAGCCAGCTTCTTGTCCAATAATTTTCTGTAATTGTAATGTCACTTCTCAGCTCTCATTAGAACACTGACCTGGAGGCACACCAGACGATATGGTCGATGCAGAAAGTTGACCTTGGCCTTTGGAAGTCATAGCCGCCACTTGAATGGTGTAAGTAGTGAGTGCAGTGAGTCCAGTAACCTTATACTCCTGAGTCAGGTTGGGCAAATAATGGGTCACTCTGGTGTTGGTCCTGTTGAACTCCTCCCAGGAGATACGATACCCTGAAATACATTTTAAAATACTGTAGCATAAACCAAAAAAAACCCCAACTGATCTACGGAGATTTCAGTAACATGAAAAAGGGCTCTGAAGCATTCACTTCAATCTCTTGAAGTATTGTCTTGTTACCACCACACATTTCGATCTACTTTATTAGACTAGCACAAAGACGTGAATAATTGTGAAGTAGAACTAAAATGACACATGCCTTAAGAAGTCACCTCATTAGTGAAAATACTCCATGAGTGGGATTTAATCTTAGTATATACACAACTGTTCTGTAAAGACTTCAGAGGTTTTTTTTTTTTTTTTTTTTAGAAAACATGAGGGAACAATCAGAATTATAAAATCAAAGTACAGCACAAAGGTCAGTGATAAAGTTGTAGAGAAGGTTAAAGCAGAGTTAAGTTATAAAACACATCAAAAGGAAAACATAGCTGTTCAGTCAATCCATCATCCAAACATAAAAAAAAAGAATAGAATAACTGCAAATCTACTCAAGCGCCTAAACTGAGAGTAGGCAAGGAGAACAAGAGCTAAAAACAAAGTCAGGGTGTAATTGGAGGTGCTACAGAAAAAAATCAAAGTAATACATGCAATCTACAGGTGCAAGGAGAGTGGCAAAGATCTGGAAAGGTCAAAACTCCTGTGACAATTGAGGTACTGAACTCCCTATCCCTCTACTTTATTAACCAGCCAACACATTCTGGTTGGTGATAAAGGTGGTAGTGGTGCTCAAATCTTCACTTCAACATATAATACATTGAAGTTTGTGGTTGTAATGAGACAAACTTGGAAAAGTTCTGAGAATTTAAGTAATTTTGCAAAGCACTGAAATAATACACTTTTTAGCTACCTGTCAGGATGCCATTTTTCTCTTGTGGCTCCTTCCAGCTGACTTTTAATGAAGTGTCCAGGATGTCTGTGAAACTAAGGTGTCCTACTGCACCCGGGGCTAAAAACAGAACAAATATCGAATCAGGTCCCAAAACATCACTCTTTTTGATGATTTTATTTAAATTAATTCTGAACAAAACCTTGCATTAAAAAAAATACATACTATCCTCATGTGTTCGTAGCCGCTGAGAGGGGCTACGTGGCCCATCTCCAGGGGTAGTGAAGCATAATACCGAAGTGTAGTATTCTGTGTACTTTTTAAGGCCAGAGATGTAACCCACATGCACGCTGTCCTGAAAGTTGGGCCGCACCATAACCACTGTGACCTCGTTAGAGCGACTGGGTTCCCATGCCAAGAGCTGGAGATGAGGCGATAGAAAACATGGAACATTGTGCAAGTAATTAAAAATAATACAAAAAAGAAGTTATCGCAAGCAATTAACAATAATTAATCTCATGACAAGCTGAATAATGAGATTTTCAGCACAGTGATATATTAGTTCTTTATCAGATGAAGGCAAAAGACTGCCCTGCTACCACTAGCCACTAGAGTGCACTAGTTGACAGAAACGAGGTGCTCACCTTGTATCCTTGGTTGATTCCATTGATAAACTGAGGACTTGGGGCGCTCCAGGTGTAACGCACAGTGGTGGAGTTGACAGCTTCAGCTTCTACGTTTCCCGGTGGCACAGTGGGCACTGATCCAAAGAGAGGAGAAAACAAGAGATTCAGGGAGGCATAGGGATTAGAGAAGACAAGGGAAGACAAGCAAAGGGATGAAAAGAAAGAGGAATAGTAATGAGATGGGGAAAAGCGGGACTTGGAAATTTACAAGAGCTATTCTTTTCAGACCGGACTTCCATTCGAAGCGTGAGAATCAGGGTGAAGGAACCTGTATTTTAGCTCATTTGGGAAGGAAAAACACGGCAGTCAAACGGGGTGTGAGAGCGGTTGCCTCAGGCGGCTTCCAGGTAAACCCTGCAGCAGTTTGTTTGAAGTGAGCACGCCATCCTGATGTAATACCGGAAAACAGTTAGTGAGTTGCACATTAATGACGCTGATGGGACCATATCAGTCCTGATGTCCCCTCTGATTTCTCTCAAAACCCCATCTAAATGTTAACACTCATCCAGATGTAATTATTCAGCGGAGTAAAAAACAAAACAATTACTGAATGTTTAGCTAAGCAACGTAAACACCTATCTTATTGGCGTTATGCAATAAAACAGCTCAGATGATGAAATCCAATTTTTGGCAGTTAAGGCAAAATATATAGAAAACTGAACACTTAAGAGTTTTTCTAAACACTAGTCTGTTTTATAAGAAATGTAGTACCACATCAGAGCTTATTAAGATCTTTAACTTATAAATTAAGTGGTTATCTCACAGAGAGTGCTGATTTATTTTTTCAAAACAGAATCCATTATTCCTGAAACATGTGAAGTATTTTCTAATCATCTGACTGTGACAGATTGGCAAAAATAAATGCCATTCCTTTACTAATAACAACAGACATTGTGCAGTGGAAAAAAAATAAAAAATCAGTAGGTAGAGGAACTCTTATGGGTGTTTATTTATTTATTCACTCATTTTTTGTGTGAGCTCCTGAAAATATTTAGTGATGCACCGCTTTCCCTGAAACACTTGATTTAGCATGACAGGGATTCACAGTTATGAGCCTGTTTGGTCTTCCAGAACTTTAAAAGGCCTAAAAATGCATAAAATATGGAACGCTTGAGGTGTTCCATACGGTAAAGGCTGTTGCAGGATTTCAAACTACATATTAACTTTGATGTGATTGGCCAGGACATTAACCAAACCAAGCAAAGGCTGGGTTGTCAGTATTTCTTGTTTTCTTGTTTGTTCGAAGCTTTTTTTATGAGTCGCTCCTATTAGTGTTCAGATTTATACCCAACAATAAAATTCTATTGACAGTCACTGTGGGAATGTGTGATTTAAAAGACTAAGCCTCATCATTTTCTAAAGAGCCAGGCATTTTGAAGCTTAGCTCCTTCTGGAAGCAACATAGATTTTGGTGATTTATAGTAACTGTGACTCTGATCCACACAAGAGAGAGAAAGGAAGACAAGTATATTTGAATCAGTAAGCATGACAGTACCACAGAGTGTGAAAGGAATGTTCTAATTACTTTACTCAGCATGAACAAATGAAGAACAAATCATTCTAAACCAAATCCTTAAGAAACATGGAGAGGTATGACACAAGAGTGACTCTTGTCAGCTAAATTGGTATTTGGCTGACAGGATTAATTAAATATCTTCTAAGAAAGTCCAACAAACTTTTTTAATTATTCAGAATAAATAAACATTTCTCCACTCACAAGCTGTTACAAGTCTGAATATCATTGACAATGGAGATCAAAATTGATCTGGGTGTAGATTAGGTGCATCCTTTGGCAGAATGCGGTACAGGTTAAACATATTAAAACTTTTTGAACATTTTGTTTTTGTACAAAACTGCGTAATCTGATATCTCATTAATACAATCCAGTAAAACAGTTGCTTGGATGAGTAAATTAATCCAGGAACCAATCAGTGACAGAGTAAAGTTGTGAGTAAAGTTTAAAGGAGGGATGGATTATAAAATATCATCAGACATGCCCTGCAGCACTGTTCAATCCATTTTTCACAAATATAAAAAATATGGCACAGTTGCAAATTTGCAAAGACATAGCCTTCCAGGCAAGCAATAATCACAGAAGCAGCCAATATGGTACCTTTGGAGGAGCTGCAGAGATCCCCAACTCAGGTGGAAAAAGTAGTCAACATAACAAGCATTTATTGTGCACTCCTTACATCAGGCCTATAAGGAGGAGTAGCAAGAAAACCATGATTGCGAGAAAGTCATGAATGTTTAAAGTTTGCCTCAAGATGAGAAAGAAAAAAAAGGTGAAATCCCAATAAAATACATTGAAAATTGTTGTTGGAATTGATCATTTGGTCTCCAGGGAGCTAAGTCTCCGAATGATCGAGGAGATGGTCTTAATCAATAGTTCTTCTTAGGTTGGTGGTCGTTCAATGTTTTCTTTGAACCTTACCTGCTTGTTTAACTAAGTGTAGACAAGGTACTCAACCATTTTTAGATGAATGTGTTTCTTTTGTTTGTTCAGCCAGTTAACTCAGATCCATGAATCATTCAGATATAAAAAACTTTCCTAAGCATAAAAGATGAATGTCAAGTGTTGTGTCCTCAAACAGAAGATAACAAAGCAAACAATTGTACAGTGCAGAGAAGAGGTTTTGCTCCCTTACAGATTTATTCTACTTCCATATTATACTTTTGTTAACCTTGTTTCAGCTAACCAAACAAGGCTAAAATCAGACTATAAGATCCAGAGGTAATAAAATATACAGTTTTCAAATGATAATTTCATTAATTTTAAGGAAAAAAAGTGACTATAGGTTGCAAAAAACACCATCAATTATTTGAAATAACTGCTAATTAGTCTTTTACATCACTGTGGAAGAATTATGCCACCATGTTCAATGTAGAATTGCTATAATTCAACCACACTGGAGCAATTTATGTTTACTCACACCACTTCATGTCAAGCTGATCTAAAGCCAAACTTTGACTAGAACACTCAGAGACATTTACATGTAGAATCCTGTTGTGCTTGAAATTACTGTCCTGCTACAATACTGTAGCAGGACAGTAAGATCAAGATCATGACTAGGCATTATCCTACATCATTTGTTCATCAAAAGTCTAAGTCATAGTTCTACTGATTAATCATCGTTGTGATATTAAATCGCAAAAGAAAACCATCTCACAGAAAGTCTTGAGGATCATCATGATGTGTCCTGCCAAATGTGAGACAGGCTTTTCTGATCTTTTGGTTGCATTGGTTCCTTTGCAACCAGCTGGAAAAATCACTGATGGTAACTGTGGCAGGCAGCAACTCCTGGGAAGATTGACCACTTTTCCATCTTTTTTTTTTTTTCAATTTGTGGATAATGACCCTCATTGTGGTTTGCTAGAGTGCAAAAGCTTTGGGAATGGTTTCGTGAACCCCTTGCAGACTGATAGTTGTTGCTGATTTATCTCTAATTTTTTCTTGAACGTTTTCTAGTTCAGGGCATGACCTTCTGGTTTTTATAATGAATATTAGCCTACTTCCTGATGTCAGACAGGTTATGTTTAATTAATCTCCTGTTTCTGGCAGGGATCAGGCCTGGGCGTGGCAAGTAAAACTGAATCAAAAATGTCATAAATCATAGATAAGCCAGGATTTAATAAGTTTTCCCCCCCTAGTTAAATCATCTTTTAAAAACAGATTTGATTATTTTAGATTAATCTATATATATATATATATATATATATATATATATATAGAGCTGACAGGATAGCTCAATAGATAAGTCAGCAGTCTTTCACCCGGTCGGCCCGGGTTCGAATCCAGGTCGAAACCGGCAAAAAATTGCGCTATCCTGTCTGGCAAGATCCTTCGAGCTACAGCCTACCTCATAACATGAGAGACACAGAGAAGCAAGGAAACATGCCGGCTCAGACGTCTGCGTCAGGTGCTGGGGAACCAGAGCACCGTGATGATAAATGGGCTACTGGAACAACAACAAGGCGGAAATGGGC
>CAEFZY010000799.1:0-26309 GCA_903066815.1 Brachyrhaphis roseni
TCTATCTATCTATCTATCTATCTATCTATCTATCTATCTATCTATCTATCTATCTATCTATCTATCTATCTGTGTGTGTATATATATTCACAATTGAATTGTGTATATTAAGGACACTTATTGGTGATGTTCACTTTGCTACGCTTAAACCCAACGAAAATGTATATTGCTTAAGTTCAGCGTAATTTTCTGTTTTCACCAGTTTTTATACTTTATACCTTCTGAAGAGTTTGCCTTTTTTCCACAGTGCAGTTCCCTCTTTTCACCTCTTATGTCTTAGTCTTTCAGCTTTGTCCATAAAGGGTATTTCAGTGTTTTAATCCGGGTTTTATTTGAAATTAATGCCATTAAAAACAGTCGAATAATACATACAGTTTTAGCTTGCGATTTAGAAAATTAAATTCTATTTAATTCAAAATTATTTTATTTATCCCGAAGAGAACTTGTTGCAACTCTTATCATTCAAGTATCTTCATCATGGATGGTGATTCTGTTGGTTGGAAGGATTTCTGGTAGCAGTCAGTCTTGCAGCTACTAGGAAGAGGCCTCTGACTGAAGACAGTTACTGAATGACAGTCTCATGGCTGTCATGACATGCTAACAGCTCAATTTCTGGATAGCAGAGGTTACATTTCACAGTAACATGTCCCGGATTACAACACGATGAATGCCTGTCACTTGAAATCTCTCCACCACCAGATCTATAGAAGCAGAGATAAAGAAGGCTGCTTCTTCACTCCATTCATTTTATGGCTAGAGAAACTTGCAAAATTGATTATAAATGAAAGTAACAAGAAGTACAAAAGCTATATCGCCCACTTGAACTGAAAACACCCAGCTCCGACACTCCGACCACATCAGATCAAAACTCTGATATGGTACCTCTTGCATAAAAACCATGTTTAGTATGGAACAAAAAAACATTGGGAAATTGTTGGCCTGTTCCTCCACGCTGTATTTTAACTTTTCCACTGTCAAATCAGTGATGTCTGTGAAAAATATTTTTTGCAGGTTGAGAAAGCAAGTTTTTCTGCACCTTCTCGTTGGTAATCAATGTGGAGGATTTACTCAGCGTGGAACCACTGCCCTTTTTCATTACACTGCTGCCACAGGCAAACAATTGCAAAATAATTTACATTGATTATCCTCCCTGTTTTAAATGAGGAGCTCAAGCATTTGGAGGGGGTTGTTTGTGTGTGTGTGTGTGTGTGTGGGGGGGGGGTGTATGTGTGCTTTCTTTGACTATTTTTGTTTTTTCAGAATAATTCAAACTTTTCTCAACTGAATAAAAGAGCATATTTAATTTTTTTGTATTTTCTCTGGCAAGTATTTTAGTTTCTAGATTTTGTCCTCACTTAGTGAGAGAAAATTTTACGTACTGTGTCTCATACAACAGTGTACACAGTGTGAGAGCCACTGGGCTGAAACC
This sequence comes from Brachyrhaphis roseni, assembly GCA_903066815.1. NCBI lineage: Eukaryota > Metazoa > Chordata > Actinopteri > Cyprinodontiformes > Poeciliidae > Brachyrhaphis > Brachyrhaphis roseni. The sequence goes on from CAEFZY010000799.1 coordinate 1,430, forward strand.
TGGTTAAAACCGGTGCAGGCGTCATTCACACAGCACAGCGCTCAGTCTCCACCTGTAATGAAACAGCAGCAGATGGCCCGGATAATGTGATAAACATTGATTTAATATTTTTACAGCTCCTGGGTAAACCCACACTGGTAGATTTTCCATTTTATTACAGCTACAATTCATGTGAAACGGTGTGTTTGTTGTTTATAATGCTGTTCACCCAGTCAAAACACACACTCACAGATCCAATTTGTTCCACAGGTTTAACAGTTTGCTGTCAAATGTTATGCTTTTGTTATACCGGCGTCTTTGCACCTTATTTTATTTTTTTAGCTTTTTTTGTTTTTGCACAACTAATATAAAGAGAGCTGCAACACAGACTACATCCTCTAAAATCACATTACAGCTGACAACTTTCAGCAGTTTTTATTAAGGATTAAGCTTCTGCAGGGCAGCTGTGTCGGGCAACAATGTCCTATTGTAGATTATAAACGATAAGTTTATTTAGTTTTTCAGTAATGAAGTTTGTGCTGCAGTGCACTTGGCTTTTCTGCCACCAAGTTCAACCTTTAAACATTATTTGTGCTTTAATACATCTAAAATATTATGTTGTAAAGTTGTATTTTATTGTTATATTTGTAATGTATCAAACATTTCTGTTGTAAACTTCCCTTTTAGAGATACTCATTGATGCTCATTTTTCTTCCTGAAATTTGTCCAAAAAAAAACAAAAGTCCTACTTTTATTTGAAAAGATTTATTCTATTCTATTTATTAAAAGACATGTTTATCAATAGCAGCTTTTTACAAAATTGTCAGTTTGTAATTATTGACTTTTTCCAACTTGGAGGTCAAAATTTCATAGATGATTACAATTAAATGCAGCATTATCAATACAACTCAAGGTTAATCTTTAGTCACCATAGAAGTTACTGCACAATGACCAGTATCTAATGTCCTTTTAAAATATGACAAATGTAGTTATGTCTAAAAACTTTTTTGAACAAATTTGATTTATAAATTGTGTTGCATTTTAACTGTGGTTGGATTGCAGTTTAAATATATTTTGTAACATGTAGTTCTTTATTTGTTCCTTACTCAATCGTATTTGTGATTTGGAATCTTTTATGATACTTCTGCAAATAAAATAACATTTATCTAGGACTTTTTGATGTTTCAATAACAGAAAAGGGAAAGAATATGTTGATCTTGATGTGAAAGTTTGCCCTCCTTGCTTTTTTATCTGTCCGGTTTTGATTTGCACCGCCTACGGATCTGCCTCCACACGCTTTAACAAGGTACTGACCGACCGTCCCAGAAACCTTTATGTAAATAAAATTATACTGACACCCAGGAGACCGCTGCTTTATTTACCAGCATTACTCAGCACACTGCAGAAAAATAGAAAGTCACTATAAAACGTACCGGGTCGGGCTTTGATTTCAAAATGTTGCTCCTAAAAGAAATATAACTATCCATAAAGGGAACGTGGTAAAATGAATGGAAAGATTAGTCTTTCCTGGGGATGATGCTCTTCATAACTCTTTTTGAATTAGCTAAACTTTTTATTTTACACAAATATTTGAAATCCTTTACAAGAAGTAGTCTCAGTTTAGCTCCATTTTTTTAATGCTGATAAAACAGTGTGTTGAAATCCAGTGAAATATTTAATGAGGCACCCAAATAATTCCTTTAAAAATAAAAATAAAAAGCTAAAACTATCGATCCTGGAATACTTTCTACAATCGTTTGATTTTTGTGGAAAAATGTTCAAACTTTTCTTATTTTTAAACAAAATCGTTGACATAATTTATATCACCCCTATCAGCTCTTAAAACACGAATGTAATTGACTTTTTAAAATTTTATGTACCTTTTTAAGATGAAACATTGGATTCATATTGGATAACTTTCTGTTTCCCTGATAACAGGACACTTGGCAGATTTCAAGTGTCCTGTTGCCAACGAATAAGTCTGATACATAAAATTTTAATGAAAATGGGATTTTTCTGCCAAGTAATGGTAGGATTTTTCAATTTAACATTACACTGCTGCAGTGTAATTTATTTAAAAGTTTTTTCTGCACCAGGGTTGCCAACAACAGTTAAGGGTGTTGTAAATGTTACACTTAAACAGCCTAACCAATTTAAATCAAGTCGAGACACGACTCTGAATCAATAAAACACTCACAGAGTCTGGGATATTACTCAACCTACAAAATGAATATTGACTCTTTTTGAGCTTAATTTAAAGATTAATATGAAGAGACTTCTTATCAAGTCTTTATGGTAATGTAAGTCAGCATTTTTACCCAAGTCCTATAACTACAGTTCTTAAAGATCTACTCGCAGCTTTGCGCCTGATAAACCTCACTTTTTGCTAAGAGAAAAAGTATTTGCTCACCATTTTCTAGCACATAAATTAGACTTTTTAAAGGTTTTTCAGTATGATGGCATGTAAGGAAAAGAGCCTTCTGGTTTTAAAGTGAAAGCCTCGTCCTTGAACTTAAAGCATTGGATCTATGAAACTGACTTGCGTTGAGCTGGAAGAAATTAAATTAGAAATTGTTCTCATAATAAATCCTTGACTTTGTTGCTGGAAGATGTTAGCTGATTGCCTCACATCCTCTTTTTCTGTAAAATGTCCTTTATTCATCTCCTTTTTTTAGTGCATTTCATTTGATTAAGTGCTTTTTGTGTTTATTAAGGTCTCTGTCAAGGTCTCATACCCACAGGCTTGGTTTGGGTGGGCGGGGAAGAAAAGCAGCTTATATAAGTGGAGAATGTTACAAATGGAATTGAAATAAAAAATCTTGGTTATATTTTCCCATGAATGTAATCAAGGACTTTTGGAAAACAGAAACGAATGAAAGTTATCAAAAATGTTAATTAAAAAAAAAAAAATCTTTTGTTTTGATTTAGGGGTTGAAGCAAAGCCTGCCTGCAGAGTCTCCCACCATGATCTTCGCCACACCCACCAAGGTGGTCTCAGAAGCAGGGTCCACAGTGGAGTATTTGGGAGCAAACAAAGTTCCTGACCTCCAGAAATTTTTCCAGGTAATAAATATTTTTAAAAATTTCATAAGTAATGGGAAAAAAAGTATCGATGTCCACATCAAGATTTCTTTTTGTTCCTGATAAAGATCAGAATCCTTTACAAAATGGTCAATTATTCCAATAATGACGCCCAATATAATTAAATTCAATGCAGTATGTCTGTGTGTATTAAAAAAAATACACACTTGGTATCACATATGTATTTCTGATGAAATATGTATTTGTATTGTTATTGTGTAGTACTTAACTCAAACAGTTATTGTGATGCGGTTGCCGATTATTTTGATCTATTGCCTAGCAGTCCGACGCCATCGCCAACTATTATTGTGATGTTATTGATGGTTATTTGGATGCTATTGACTTATAGTCTGATACTATTACCAATTATTTTGGTGGAGTTGCCAAATATTTCAACTATATTGCCAATTATTCCAAAGTTATTGCCAGTTATTCTGATCCTGTTGTTAAAATTGCAATATTATAATTAACCCACATTTTCTGACTTTTTTTCTTCATCACAAGCTCTCCAACACCCTTTTTACTTTAGCATTACAACCATTAAAAATATTGTACAATCTTTCTTAGATTGTGCAATCCTACTGTGGATATCATTGTAAAAGGTGACAAACAATTGAATTGTTAAAAGAAAACTAAGGTTCATGTCCTGTCATACAGTTTTGCTAGTTTTAAAAAAATAAAAATCCTTCAAGTTGTGCAGCTGACCAGTGAGCTGGGAGTGCAAAATGACAAAATCACAGATGGCAAACCAACAGCAAGATTGGGGAGTTGAGTTTACACAAAGACTTTAAGATAAGATTCATTTAGGTTTGGAGATTTTACAGACCTTTTCATTTGCTAAACAATGAGAACCGGTTCAAAGCTCTTCTATCATCAAGGCCAAACAGGAACGGCGCATTGTGTCCTAAAGTACAGTTTTCAAAGCACAGAGGAGATTTTAGGTAATGACTAATATTTATTTCACTCTCTACATGATCTGAAAGGCCTTGAGCAACCTCCGCCACACAACCCACCATAGCTCACCACTTCAGAGGAAAACAAACACACCAGTCAAATGAAACAGCGACTGTTGGAGCTTAAGGGGAAACTGTTATGCAAAATTCACATTTAGCATGTTTTGAAATCCAATTTGGGTGTCAACTGCTTGTAAAAACAACTCAAGCAGTTAAAAAGAAAAACACCCAGGAGTTTTTTTTGCAATAAGTTACTGTTTTTTTTGGTGTCTGGAAGGTGAGCAGTTTCAAAAACCTCCTGATTTGATCACAAGTTGATGGGTACTGTGCTGTTACCTAGCAACCCCGTTACTTAGCGACCTGGCTGGAAGGGGGCGTGGCCAGCAGCATCTTATTTGGATTTAAAGTGACAAGAGTCCCCAAAACGGCTCATTCTGAAAGGAGATCAGACTAAAATCTCATTATCTAAGAATCAGTTTGTGCAAAAAATGTGATAAACATGTTTTTTATAACATGTTCATGCTAACCTGTTCAAGGAAGCATAATAGGTCATGTTTAAAAGAAATGTTGTGATCTGAACTCTCAACAACAACTTTCTGTGGCTTGTCTACTAAATTCTCCTCAATTTCTCCTTCTTTTGTCCCAACCTTCAGACATCGGATGGTGTCCCAGTCCATCTAAAGCGCGGATATCCTGACCGACTACTGTACCGCACCACCATGGCTCTCACGGTCGGAGGCGTCGTCTACTGCCTGGTGGCTCTCTACATCGCAGCTCAGCCCAAAAAGAAGTGACAAACACAAACTCAGGATCTTGTGTTGCACCACTGACTTGTTGCTGCTGCTGCAATCACCGGGTCTGACTTCACCAAACCCTCTTTGGCCCTTTTAAATGAGAAACCTCCCCTCTGTACTTTGGTTTTTGAAGGACAGGAAGAGCTTTACGACCCTCTGGCGTAATTGTGTCACACTAACCAAAATTAAATGAATATCAATATTATTATTATTATTATGACTTTGTTTTTTGTTTTTCCAAATAATTCAGTTTTAAAGTTGGTATCAATTACTACTCGCCACATATAAAAAAGAAAAAGTTTAATAAATGTTTTTTAGCGTCATCAATATCAGGACACAAAGCCAATAATGACCATTATGTTTGTGTTCTTTGAGAAAGATGTCTAAGTTAATAAATCCTAGAAAGAAAATGGTTTAGTTCGGGTTTGTTTCATTTTGTTACCAAAGAAACAACCTCGCTGTACCGTGATGAAACACTCTAGAGGATCTGTCTGCCGTGTCATCACCAGTTTATCAGTGAGCCTGATGGAGACACCGCCGTCTGGAACGTAGCTGCTGCTCACTTGGCTAACAAGTGACCCCACACTTGGTAAATACAGTCACCATGTGTGGGGGGCGCTGGTGGGATTTAACATTCTCCTCACTATCATATTAGGTGATGCTTTTCCTCTCCTGCAGGCTCATTTCAAATAAATTTGAATGTCATCCATCCATCGTCTTTACCTGCTTGTCCTTGCAGAGTTGTGGGGAGTGGAATGGGTTTGATGCCTGTCTTCCTTTTCTGCAGAAACAAAAAAAGTATTTTTGATGTAGTTTCTAGTGCAAATTTCTTGGTATGCTTGAAATAAGACAAAACTAACATAAGTAACTTCCATCAAAATATAGATTGCCCTTAATATTCATAAAAAACCACTTGTTCCACTGGCAAATTATTTAAATTATAACAAGACATTTTTCCATATTGTAACTGAAATAATCTGCCAGTGGAATGAGTACTTTTTCATAAATATTAAAGAATTGTTGACTTAAAACAAGCAGAGTTGTGGGGAGTGTAATAGGGTTGATGCCTATTTTCATTCACTTCAAAAACACAAAATCCTACCAAGTATTTTTGGTCTAGTTTCTAGTGCAAATATGAATGCAAATATGCAGTTGAATTAAGACAAAACTAACCTAGTGCAAGTAATAGGAGCTTGCTTTAAATAAATAATCCTTTAATATTGATGAAAAAGTACTAGTGCTACTAGCAGATTATCACACTTAAAACAAGGGCAAATGTCTCAGTATAAGTGAAATAATCTCCTAGTGGAACTAGTACTTTTAAAAATCAGTAATAAGGAATTACTGATTTAAAAGAAGTTCTCATATCTTGCCAGAGAGTTACTTGTGAGTTTTGTCTTATTTCAAACACGTTAAGAGATTTGCACTAGAAACTACACCAAAATATTTGATATTTTGTTTTTGCAGTGACGAGCTTGTATACAGAAGTTAATAACATTAAGATAAAACGCATCACATTCCAATTAAGCCGATAACTGTAACTTTAGACAGACATGCGTTACAAACTTTCTGGAGAATCGGAAGCTCGGAACGTCCAACATGTTGAGCAGCAGATCATCATGGCTTCATCTTCCTGTCTGCCAGGAACAGAAGTGTGAGAGGGTGCAGTCTGCAGAAGCTCAGCAAGCCGCCCAGCTGAACGCTGGACACATTTAGCCCGGTCTGAGAAATCTGCATTTATATCGACAGGCCCAGATGGTCGGGTCAAATATTAATCCATCCATAGCATGACTCCACAGACCCAATCTGCGTTGTGTCAACAGCCTGGGTAATGACAATGACTCAGTGTGCAACTGAGAACTCCAGGCTCCCTTTACGACAACAGTTTACCTTTTTCTGTGGGCAGCTGCAGCCTGTAATAATGCTTTATGTTGCACAGCAGAAGTCGCATACGGATTCCACAAAACATGCCTCTGATTTTGATTTCAAGAGACCAGTCCACTCCAGCTGAGTGCCTCTGGCATGAGATAAAACATTTACAGCATGCAACTGACAAGCCATTCATGTGTAAACTGAGCGAGATCTTAAAGGTTCGCCTTGCTATCTTGTGAACCTCATGGAAACAGGAAGGAAGGTTTGTCTGAGAGAAAAAAGGACGTTAGAGTGATGTTTCTGTGTTTGTTTATCATACCATGAAAACGATAAAAGCAGAGTGAAACATCACTAATCTGGGTTTTTTTTTTTCAATAAACCTTCCTGACTCAAGTGTATATGAGATTTCTTTCTCCAGTGTGATGGAGAGATTCTTAGGTTCAAGACCCTGTTATCTTCCGCTAACTGCAGTAAGCTGCAATATCTTCATGTCTTTAGTGCCTTTTATATCAGCGGTGCTGTGATGGTGGAGGATTTTATAATTCTTTGTTGCTGGAGTTCCTTTCATCTATTTTTTAGGCCTTTCAAAGGAAAGAAAATTGCTTTTTAGGGCTTGTTCAGAAGTAATACAATCCCAAATGCAGCTAATGCTGTGAGCCAATCTGGACAGAATCATTTCTATTCTTCCTCTAAGCAATTGTTTCATTTATACAGACCAGTCTGAAGCAAACAAGTGAGAATTTAGCAGATATGTGACATATTTTAACAGTGAATGCCAGTTTAATCCAACTGTCATGTTAGGACCATTGATAAAGATGTGCAGACAAAAAAAGATGCATATTTTATGGCAGTGACATAATCTCACACTAACTGAACACATTTATTCAGAAAAGAGAAAAACAGTTTTAGCAATAACTTGCACTGGAATTATTGCAACCCATATTGACTCTGGAGGAGCGACAGAGTTTCACAGCTCAGATGGGTGAGTTTGATGACTGCAGAACTATTACTACAGTTTTTTTTATGTAAGAGTAGCAAGGAGATTTACTGGACTTTAACCAAACAGGCAGTTGTAATTTTATTTAGTCAGATGAATCCAAAATTTTACCTGAATTTGAACACAACATCCACATGGTTACACATGATGGTGGCAGCAGTTCTGTAGAAAGAAAAAAAAAAAACTACTTGGGATTCCCCAAGGCTCCAACCTGGGTCCCTTCTCATTCACCATCTACATGTTTCTGCTATATCAGATTAAAATACATAATAAGATTATAGATATTATACACAACTCTTCAAAACAAGAAAGACAAGATAACTTTTTATTCAAGAACACTGTAAAAACACAAAATCTTGTGAAGTTTAATCTATTTATTTCAAGTGTACTAAGATATTTGGACTAGAAACTAGACAAAAAATACTTAGTAAGATTTTGTGTTTTTGCAGTGTAAGGCAGATCTGTGTTGATCTTTGAAGGCCTGAAAATGGTTGGATAAAAATAATTGCTCACCTAAACTTGAACATTTCTACAGCGAGCAATGATTAAAGAGCTTGAAACAGTTGCTACAATGTGTGCCAAGAAAATTAGAAGTTTTGAATTTTCTTTTTTCATTAAACAAAAAATATGTTTTCTTTTTTTAATGGGAAAATCCGTTATGAGCTCCTTCTGTTGCAACAAGCCTTTGCGTCATTGCGACCAGCTTGAATATCCTGCAGCAACAGTGGATCCATGGGACGCTCTTGCAACACGTCTACAACACACATGATGAGGTGTGTGAACACAGGAAAAGTGGGGTAAAGGAGGGTAAAATTCCAGGAAGCAGGTGGGATGTGAGGAAAAGTGGAGAGCTGGGGTGAGAAGAAGGCTGTCAAAGGGAGGATGGGTGCAAGTTATCAGGAGATAATTAAAAATAAATCCCATTTCAGTGTCCCATCAGTGAGATGTTTCTGTCATGAGCCATGTAATGCTGCTGGGCCTTTAATGTGTTAACAAAATTTCATATTTGAACCAAGTAAAAAGTGTGGAAACAGAATATTTTAGCTATCAAGGAAAGGAAAGGTGCAAAAACATCAAATCTTACCAAGTTTTTGTTTTTTCCATAGCACAAGAAAGGAGCTTGTTTTAAGTCAATAATTCCTAAATATAGAAAAAAATGTATTTGTTACACTGGCAAATTATTTCACTTGTAACAAAATGTTTTTTCATGTTATAAGTGAATTAATCTGCCAGTATAATCCATATCCAATAGTTGGCTTAATCTGAATGTGATGCATTTTATTTTAATGTTATTACGTTCTGTGTATAAGCACTTCACTGCAAAAACACAAAATCTACCAAATATCTTTGGTCTAGTTTCTAGTGCCAATATCTTAGTAAATTTGAAATAAGTCAAAACTTACTTACAAGTAACTTCTTAGCAAAATTTAGGAGCTCATTTTAAGGCAATAATTCCTTAATATTTTTTTTTTAAAGTACCAGTTATACTGTCAGATTATTTCACTTATACTGAGACATTTTCCCTTGTCATAAATGTATTAATCTGCCAGTATAACCAGTACTTTTTCATCAATATTAAATAATTATTGATTTAAAGCAAGCTTCTGTTTCTTGTTGAATATTCACTTGTAGGTTAGTTTTGTATTAACTCAGATATTTGCATCTAAACTACTTGGTAGGATTTTGTGTTTTTGCAGTGCAGCTTTATAAGCTGCTTAGAAATACAAACCTCAGAAGCATCTAAACCAGATAGTTGGTAAGGCACGTCAGAGCAACACTTTCATAATAATGGAGTATGTTAGTTTAGCTCGCAAATGCTCCTTTATCTTGAATCTGTCTTGATTGTCCTTTCTTGTTGGGAAAAAAAACATTTTAAATCAAGCAGCCAGGAAGAGGTCATTTTTTATTTAGTGTCAGGTTTCTGATCTCTAGATAAAGATAAACCAAACTCTTTTAGTCTGTCTTAGATTTACTCTATTTCTCTGAGCTAAACTGAGAAAAACTCTTTCATTGCTTTGACCTTTCTCAGCTGCGAGAGCTGGCAGTTTGCTCCTGTGCCGACCATTTGGACCTTAATATTTTTGCTGTAACTAGTCGCCCGCTGCGGCTGAATGTGACTCCTAAGGAAGCTGAGACTGAACATTAAACATGAAGTTTGTCAGACCAAAATGCTTGGAGATTTTCAAACAGATTATGAGTCCATTTGTGTTGTCATCAACTAATATTGTTGTTATTATTAAAAAGACAATGTATGGAGCTCTGGTAGTGCCAAAAGAAATTAGAATATGTAGCTTGTTGGCTTAAAATAAATCTGTAAAATGTGCCTAAATTTGTTGTACGGTAATTTCTTTTTTCCTTTTTGACACTGGATTTCCAAAAACAAAATATTTCAATTGTATTAAAGTATTTTGTTTTATTAGAACTGGATAAAAAAAATTGTGAGCATTTCAAAAACAAAAAAAAATCAAAAACAATTTAGACGTGAAAATAAGTTTAGTACATTTTGTAAGAAAAACATAAGAAACCCCCTGTTTTGTAGCTGGTGCTAAACTGTGCCAAAGACAAAACAGCAAGTATTTATTCAGTAAAAACTCCATTTTAATTTTCTTTAGTTTACTACAGCTGCATCAATCTTTACACAGATAATGCCCATAGGTGGATATATGATTTCCAAATGTATGTAACATTATTTAGGATATTTCTAAAAGGCTTATGTACCTTATAGTGGCCGAAAAAAAATCCAAATTATTTTATGTTGCATCCTCTTTTTCTCTTAAACTATAGCAGCTGCTGTTATACTTACACAAATAGAGTTTGTCATTGCTGAGAATACCTAAGTTAGATTTGGGTATGTTATTCTAAACACATACTTCAGAAAACCCTCGAGTGCCTGTGTGTGTGTGAAGGCAGACGAGTGAATATTTTTGGAAATAGATGGAATGTAGTAGCTGGTTTATAAACAGAATCTGTGACAGATGTTAGTTCTGATTCTCTCCTCTGCAGAAGACATGAATGCGTCAACTGCCTTGCAGAAAAGTCAGAGGAAAGGGAAAGGGAGTTACAAATCGCCTCCCATCACAAAGCCCTCGCCACAATGGCACAGCCTGAGAACAAATAATGAATAAATAAAGTTCTGAGATTGAAAGAGGAGAGCAATTTGTGAAGCAGCAGCTTTTTTTTCTCTGCGTGTGTTTGAGCAGCTCTGGAAGACCAAACAACCAGGAGTTGAGCTGGGCGCACAAACAAAAGCAATCGCAGCCGGTTTTCTGAAAACAAAGAACAACGATTACATGCAAGAGACTGACAAATATCGTCTGGTGTGAAGACTGTGACTCATCTTTGCTCCCCCTAAAAATATACATTCATGCAGCAGCTCTGCTGGTGGTGAGGCTCAGGGTGAGATCTGGCTCAGGTCACAGTGAAACCAGCTCAGTATCAACAAAAGTCACACTTTTCCTCTCCAGAGGTGATGACTTACCAGAGCAGAGGTGGAAAACACGAAGAAAGGCAGGAAAAAATGGAATTAGCAGCATGAATTTCACAACACATAAGGAAGAGACTGAAGGTGTTGATTGGTGTTGCAAGCATATGTAGGCTTCTTAATAATGCCTTTTTTCCTGTGGGTTAGTTTTCCAGTCTTACAAGAGTTCAAGCAGAGGGCAAATAGAAAGTTTCCCCCCTCACTCTGCACTGACATCACCCAACAATCTCAATAAAAACCGGGTAATGGATTGCAACAATAATGCACTTTACTTTTCCCCCCTTCTTTAGAGACAATCATTTATGTTCCCTCTTCACTGTCTGCAAGCAGTATCCTTCATTTGCTTTACAACCTGAGACTGGGGCACAGAAAATTTAATCCCCTTCCTGGCTGACGGCTGTGAGGGAGAGTAAGAGGTGGAAAGGAGGAAAATTAATGCCCCCTGCCCTAAAATGAAAGTGAATCAATGCGGCACAGCCCCGGGGATGGGGAAAGGTGGAATGAGAATGTGAGTCGGGGAAACGCTGAGATGGAGTTTGACGGAGTTTCATGGATATTTAAACAGGAAGCCTATTCATCAGTCATCAGCTTCAGGTGCGGCGCGGCATTTCTGGGTTTTAAGAGCGCTGGTCGCTTCAAGGAATGCTTATGCTTTGTTTCAGACTTTTTCCCATACAACAGTTGCTCTCATGCAGTGCTGACCACATTAAGTGTAACAAGTCGTAGCTTAAATAACAATGTACAGTATAGGTATTTATATATCACTACAGTTGTATAATCAGCTGAGTTGTGTAGTAACTAGTTAGATTTACTCAGTTACATATACTTGAGCAACTTTTTGAAAAAAATTTTTTAGTAGTATTTCTACTATGCTGTACTTTTTACTTTTACTTGAGTAATCTTATTATGAAGAATTGCAACTCTTACTCGAGTACAATTCATGGATACTCTACCCACGGTGAGTAATTTCACTAAATGAAGAATAAACTTGTTTTAACCAACACACCAGCAGTTTTTTTTGTTAAAGCTTCATAAGTTTAATATTGAAAGAAATTAATTTGGAAAAAATTAATTCTTTTGACTTATTTTGTTATTTTGTCATATTATTTATATAAATTGTTCTCATTTTGGTCTCTAAAATACCAACATTTCCACATAACTTTATATTTTGGTTGGTCTGATGATGAAATTTTTCAATTTTAAATGATTGATGTTTAACCCTCACCCTTTTTGCCAAATGCTTTTGTCTCTTTTTACTTGAGTAATTTCTTGAATGGCGACTTTTTACTATTACTTGAGTAAAACTATGCTGAAGTAGTGCTACTCTTACTTGAGTTAAATCTTTAGGCACTCTATCTATCCACCTCCAATTGTTTACTTGCATATTATTTACATCTTGTAGGATGTATAGTCTTAGAATGAGTAAGCAGATGTTGAGCCACCCGAGATTAAAGAGATAATTGTTTCTCCACTAAATAAATTTCTTCAAATTAAAGGCCAGTTTTTTAAAAATGTTCCCAATTTACTAGAGGTGTAGGTATCAGCATCTAAGAGGTGATCCAACAGCACCACCTGCAGTCGGACTCAGTTTTTGTGGCGACATTAAACACTGTTGTTTACAGACTTTTATGAAGATATCAGTCACATACTCATTTATCCTGTTTAAATAGTAGTTTAGGTCCGGCAAAACAAAAAAAATAGCTAATTTCAGTGAAGTTATACCAAGGTGAAAATGTGAAAAGGTCGAGGTAAAATCACCACTTTCAAGTTGTTATAATTGAAATAATCATTTTCCAGAATGTTTGGATACAGCACTCTGAGAACTGACTTTTAGTTATTCTTTTTTATGGCTTTCCCTTCTTGTGGAAACAACTCCATGCAACACTACATTGATGCAGTAATTCATGCAAAATAACTTAAACCACACAATGAGCACATATTCTGACACTTTTAATTAGGGTGACGTTTCTCTATTAAAAACAATTTAAATGATGCTATGTATAGTCATTTACTACATTGAAATGTTTAATTTCAAGGCCATCAAACATCAAAATTAACTGATTTCACCAACGCAAACATAAGACTTTTAAAGACCTATTTAAGATAATTATGTAAGGAATTTAAGACCTATTTCTCCACAAAAACAAAATTCGTTCAGCCAACAGGCGATACATTTGTACTTACCCATACTAGACAATAAAACTTGCGTCTAGTATGGGTAGACGCAAGTAGCTAGCTAGCTACCGTTATTAGCTAGGTAGTAACGGTAAGCTAACAGCTAGTTAGCAGTAGCTTCAAACAACTCAACCGCGAGGAAAGAAATTACAGAATATACAAGATTAAAAACCTGTGATTAATACATTTGATGCCAACTTAATTTCTTTTTTTTATTTAGACATTTCAAGGCCTTTAATTTTAGATTTGTAAAATTAAGGCTTTTTAAGAATTTACGGACACCCTGTTTATATACTGCTGTTTATCAAGATATGGCTGTAGATATTAGTAAATGTATAATCAAAAATAATGAATGCCATAAAACAACATGAGTGATTGTACATGATTAGGTAATAAAATATAAGAACTTTAATTCTGAGCAGCAAAATTGTCAAATCAAAAATAATCAGTGCACAGTAGTCGAGTAATTCTTTATTCATGTCAAAACTCCTCAGGCTCACCTTGCATATGTACAAAATAATATGTTGTTACAAAATCATTAACAGGCTGCCAATAAATAACCGGTAGAAAGTGAACAAACACTAAACAGACACATTCGCATCAACCCAGGCAGATATCCACAGGTCTCTCAATCACTTGCATTTGTATGTGAGCTGTTTGCGATGGTAGTGGATCCACGCGGGAGCAACAACAAGTCCAGTCAGGTAGCCGATCGTAGCGCCCAGACTGCAGGAAACAGGCCAAACCTGGAAAAAGGGAAGGCAGGAAACTGTTGACAATCACATAAAGCTGTAAAAACACCCTGATGTTGCTCTGAGATGCATGTCGAAACGAGAGTACATCTCCTGAGAACCGTGAAGTTATTTTTCCCTTTTGTGCTTAATAACAGGTGTAGTTTAGTTGATTCCTTTGTATTAAAAAAATAAAAACATATTAAAAGGAAACCATGATAGTAGACATGGTAAAAAAAACCCGGGTGAAAGTATAAAAATGTGATGTTTTTAAACAACATATTAGAAATTAGATCAGTGAGAACCTTCTACATGTTATTTCATTAACTAAGCACTACTTAAGTTATATAATTATACCACATATTTCTCTGCTACTGATAATTATTATTTAACAAGATTATTTAGAGTTGTACTAAAATATCCACAACCCTTAAATGTTATGTTATTTATTATTGTTTTTCTCTGTTTCATTATATTTTTCTGTCTTCTGCTGTATGATATTCTGCTGTATGATGTTTTAATGTCTTCAGAACAGTTGTTAAAAATGAAAATTTGTTCTAAATAAACTTACCTGCTTAAATAAAAACTAAATAAAAAGAAATTAAGTTAAATCACTAAGATTTTATGTAATGGAGCAACACGAAGTAGTACAAGTGGAAGAAAAATAGCTCAAGCTCAACCATGCTGGATAAAAAGTCCAGGGTTTTTTTTATTGTGTAAAGTATTAACTGTATTTAAGTGCATACTTTGACTATGCCAGCCTAACACAAATTACACATTTACAATGTTAAGTCAACCCTTCTTTAAGAGAAGAGGATTTCTCCCTGTTCACTCATTTTCTAAATATTTTTCTGCATCATATGGATCTGAAGTATTTTATGTTGGTTATGAAATGTGCGAGCACCTAGAAGACTCAATTTGTACTGAAGGTAAACATTAATAAAATATGAAAAGTTACCAGGAAGAATGTGAATTCTACACAGTTTGCATTAAATTGTATTTTTTTCTGTGTAAGGTCCTGACCTGCCACGGTCTGTCCCAGTCCAGTGGTATTGGGAAAGCTCCCAGCCAGGCTCCAGTCAGGGTGAAGGCCACTGTAATCTGCAAACAAGTGTCCCAAACAGACATAGCTCTGAAGAGGGACACAGAAAAATAGTGTTATTGGATTAATAAAATAGAGTCCGGGATGAGGAAAAAACAGGTTTGAGAGCCCACCCATGTCGACTGAACACTCGAATCCAGGCCTGGACGTTGGGGCCGAGAACACAGAGACACCTCAGTGTGGTCAGTGAGGTCAGCAGCACAGCAAGTGAAAATGTCTCCAAAGCAGATCTGGAAAAATGAAGCCAATCAGATGCACAGTGTGGCAGTTAACACACAAGGTGTAACAATGTAATACAACAAAAACTTTGGGAAATAACTGCATTGATTTCTTCATGGTACATTGGTTTGTGTTCCCCATTTCCAACAGCAGTTACTCACTCAATCAGTGGCGCTCCGTAGAGGATGACGACCGTGTGGAAGAACAGGCAAGACAGGAAGAAGTAAAGACATGAACGAAACAACCTGGACAGCTGAGGAAAGAAAGGAGAAAAGGTCAGATAAAAAAAAAATACATTGGAAAAAAAAAACTAAGCAGCTTTTTGTCATATGGCATACATAGTCTGCATACCTCTTGAACTTTATATAGTTTAAGAGCTGCTCACAAATTCATACAAATGTGGTCAGATTTTCTCAACAAATATGTGGCCCTTTGTATAAAATGAACACATTAACGTTTACATTGTAAATTAAACAAAAGTGTTTAAAAAACTAAATTTGCAAGTCATTTTTACATATTTAAATTGAACATTTGACTGTGGGTTACCTTGTATCCCAGTGTGTGCTTCTTAGTGGGCGGTGAGATGCCGAGAAGCCAGAAGACGGAGACACTGACCGCGGCAACCGCAGCTGACACGGAGTAGAGCCATAACAGGTGAGTTCCGTACACCGAAAAACCTGGGATGAGCACCGCAGGGAGGACGGTGGCCATGAACACTGAGGCGGCGATGATGGCGTGAGAGGACGCCATGGCTCTGATTTCATGGTCCCACATGATGGCGGCTTCAGCTGACTACGGACGAAAGGCGACACAATTAAAATAAATAAAATTAAAAAGCTTTACAAAATTAGCAAAACATGGGATGAGGACAGTGGGGTGAAGCCATGAAGGTATGGTTCTCCACCGCGCTTCCGTAAACATGGAGAGACGTCGATTTCCGCTTGACTTTCAAAATAAAAGTATACTATGACCCTCAAAAGTTTGAGCTCAAGGAATGACGTTACCCCAGACCAGAACACATATATAAACACAGTCAGATTATTTCTAAACATCCTGGTTACTGGGCATATCAATTATCAAATCTCTGGTACATATTTAATGAAAACTGTCAAACGCAGCTTCATATTGGATTTCCGTCTCTGCATACCACTCACAATATGGCGGCAGCAGTGACGTACGATTCCAAATATCATGTTTGTGCCTCTGTTCTTACGTAACGTGCCTCGTCTAACCAATCAACAACATTCTAGTTGGATCTTTGGCTGACGTCACCATAGTAAACCAATGAAATTTATTATTTGGAAAATCACACTTAACCGGAAGTTTACGCTAGCAAAGGAAGCTAAAGCTACACTTTGTTTTTCTTCTCTTTGCACCCTAAATAAGCACATCGGAAATATGGTTTGTGAAAAATGTACGTATGACATTTCTCTCTTTAATCTTATTATGTAAGTTTGAAGCTAATGGAAGTTGTTTGTGTCAACGAAGCCTCCCCGAACGCTGACGAAGGTTACGTGAAGTTAACATTCGGTTTTATTCTTCCTTATACACATTTTTCCTTGCAGTAAATATAAACTTCGGTTGTTTCAGGTGAGAAGAAGCTTGGTAGAGTTATCACTCCGGACACTTGGAAGGATGGAGCTCGGAATACAACAGGTGATGGATTCAAAACAACAACAACAACATGTTTGATACGGGAGCACGAACTCTATGCTTAATTTATAGGATTTGTTTCAACAAAATAGAGTAAACTTGCATCTTATATTCCCTTTAGATTTCTCACTCATTAAACAAATGTCAGTGGTAAAAGCTGTATTTATTAATTACCTTAAAGTAGGTAGATTCTGATTAATAAGCATGGTGGTGACAGCATCATGCTGATGGACTGCTTTTTATACTGTGAAGTTGGTTAGAGTTGAGAGGAATATAGATGAAGCGGTATATATAGTTGTAAGTTTTGTGCATAAACTGTTAATTTTTGATAGTAATCTGCTCTGTTTACTCTGACGTATCCAGGTCGACTATCATTTATATTCTCTCACTCAATGTAGTAGTGATTAATGAGTTTCTCTCGCTTGCATTTTTACTTAGAAAGTGGAGGGCGCAAGTTGAATGAAAACAAAATGCTGACATCCAAAAAAGCAAGGTTGGTATTCTCATGAAAGAAATATTAAGAATGAACAGCTCCTAAACCTCCAAGCATTACTGCATTTGTAATTATAACTGCTTAATTGTTTTTCTCAGGTTTGACCCTTACAGCAAGACGGGCTTTGCTATCTGCAGGATCTGCAAGAGCTCAGTTCATCAAGCTGGGTCTCACTACTGCCAGGGCTGCGCTTACAAGAAAGGTAAGGTATCATTTTTAAGTCATTAAGCCCTAATTCAAATGAGGGTCATGTTTTAGCTGACTAAAGAATAATAACTACCGTGACTCTAGAGTTTGCCAGTTTGTATTGTTTGAATGAGATAGTTGCCCATAGATAGATTATTTTCTCTTTTTGTAAGTTTTCTGTTTGGTTTAAAGGAAGGAAAAACTCAGTTTTGTGCCAATTTGGGCAGAAATTTACACACACAACAACTTTATTTTGCTCTGATTAGAGACTTTGTTTAATAATTTTTTTCAAAGAGTATTGCAGAAAGCAGTTTATATCTTACTCAAAATAGATAACTCTTTTTCACTTATTTTTTTTTTTTCCTTTAAAATAGAAAGTGAAGCTTAAATTTTGAGATTACTTTACAGCCAGGTAGTTCAGATAATGTTTCTGACATGTCTGACTCAGGAGTGGCTATAACACCACAATTGCAACAGCTGTAGGTCATGTTGTTAAAGGGTCAAATCCTATATTGTAAGTAAACAAAGTATGCTCAGACTGAATCCAGGGCCGCTCTGATTGGTCTGTTTGAATGAGGTGTGTTTGCTGCTGCCATCTGTGTATAGTATTTGAACTGAATGAGGAAATGCAAACAGTTGTTTCTCAAAATAAAGCTGCGGTTTCTCCATATAACAAACAATGTATACAAATAAAGAGTAGGTCTAAGTATATCATTAACAAGCCATGTTTCCAGAGGGTTCATGAAAACATGGCAATGACTTTGGTCCCTAATTTGTGATGCAACATGTTTTTCCAAGAAATTTTTTTCACATCTTTTTCTTCTCACTGCAGAAAAAGCTCAAATGTTTTTGCCTCCAACTTGGAACCTTTTTCTTCAACAAGTATCTCCACTCTACCTGCTTTGTAGTAAAGATACCAAGCAATGAAAATGACCTAAAGCTTAGCAGAAGCACACTAACGGCTTCAGTTATATCATATTAAACATTTACAAAAATATTCATGGCTCTACAACTCAATAAAGTTCAGAAAGAACAGCAAGCTACAAAAATATTCTGCGTCTTCCCATTTTGTCAACCCCATGCTTTGGTTTGTTTTTGCAAGGCCAACACACAATAGTGCATCGTTGCTAAGCAGAAGAAAAGGGATAGATGGAAAATAAAATGAAAAATGATATTCAGTCCGCTAAGTTGATACTTTGTAGAGTCACATTTTGCTCCAATTACAACTGAAAGTCAAATTTTTACGACAGTTGTCGGATTAAATGTGAACAACGATGGTTTGCAGATGTTCTTTACTCTTGAAACAATAATTTTCCTTCTAGTTCAGACTTACACAATACCTTCTGTTGAGCTTTCACATAAAATCCTAATAAACATGTTGGAGTTTATGACTGTGATGTGATAATATGTTTAAATAATCCAAAGCTATGAATGTAAGTGTACCTCCTGATTCTTTTTTCCTGTTTTTGTCCATTTGTCTCTTCAGGAATCTGTGCGATGTGTGGAAAGAAGGTTCTGGACACCAAGAACTACAAGCAGACGTCTGTGTGATGTAGTCGTGGTCAGAGAACATCTTCACGAGTGTAAAACATAGACTGTGAAAGAGACGTCCAGAGGCGTCTTCTTTATTTTAGATTATTGTATCACACCACTGGGTCTGTTCCATTCTCAAGCAAACAGCTTCGTCTCCAAATAGATCATCTGTCCGTAAAGTGACCGCTTCCAGAGGTGTTTTTGTCATTAGTCCCAAAACTAAATGTTTCTGCTTCTTTGAAAATTTATGCATGTAATATTTGCTGTGTTGAGTTTGAGTGAAATAAAGCTGCCAGTTTGATATTTGTCAAAACGATTTATACGCCTACAGCCATACCTGGGTATAATTTTAGCCTCTTACGCACAGCATGGACTTATTTCCTCTTTGTGTTACAATAATTGGTTTACTCTGCTATAATCATATTTAGAAACTGTCTGCTTTACTGTCAGCAGTGACCCTCCCCAATCCCTGTGTGGAGGTTGTAGTTCACAAGTCTCCCTCTTTGATATTTAAAGGACTTGCTCTGCCTCAGGCCTTTGAATACGTGAGCACAGTCGTGTTTTATTAAAAAGACTAAAGCAGCATCAAATCTCCTGTTCAAATAGGGTCTATAATGTACTGCACTGGAGGCTGTGATTAATTTGCAGTAAAAACCCAATTAATGGCTAACTAAAACATAATGGTGGGTAAAGTTCATCCACAAATATAATTTGATTTCAAATACATCTCACTTGTTTCCACTGACATGTTGTATTCTTTACTATGAGTTAGCTTTACATTTTCTACCTAGAGATCCTTGAGTAAACACCCAAAGCAGATTTGGTTGATGTAAAGTTTTGAATTGTATAACTGCACCGCTCCTGGTGGCAGCATGTTGATTTTGATTAGAAGTTTTTGTAGACTTCAGTTCCTTTTTTCAGGTTGAGTGATCAAATGTTTGGACAATTATTGCCTTTGGTTTTGGATGCTGTACTGCTGGAAGATTTTTGTTCTTGCTTTTTAACTTTCCAACAAACTGGGATTTAAAGAGGAGTGGCAAAAGCAAGTGAGGTGGATTAGCAGAGCTTTTCAACAACTGATGGTGTCTTCTCGGACATGTTGCTGTAGAATATAATCTCCACTGCTTGGAAATTGAGTTACTAGCATATTTTGACAGTCAGACGGCTGCTATTCACAAAACACTTTAGCCAGAGGCCTGTTCAGATTTATTGTGTCACTGACTGCTACTGGAGACTCTTCAAAGATGCTGAAATTATGTAAGTTACATTTAATTTGCCTTTGGGATGAATCATTTTTAAAGGGATCTGAAACCACAGTTAACTGCTGATGCAGGAAATGCTTTACTTATTTGATGAACATGAATAATCCAGTGGATTTCATTCATGGAAATATGAACTACTTCTCAGTGAAATGCTCCAAAGAACATCTGTACAGAGAATTATGGAGAAACATTGTGATGACTTGCTGAAGGTGGAGTCTCAGAGATAGAAGGAGCTTCTTAAAGAGACAGAGGTCAATTTCAAAACATCGAATTGTGAAATCAAGTTTCTTTTAACTCATGTTTGATATATGCATTATTTTTATAACAACTGAATGTAATGGTGACTAGATTGTGCTATAAAATGGCATTATGTACCTGGAAAACACATAATACCGCCCCTTTAAACATGCAAGAAAAAAATCAAAGGAACACTCCCAAGTATTTTTATGGTGAGAGAATGACATTACAACATAATATAGAGCTCAAAAATGCTATTTTACATAATAAGCCCCTTCAAATCCAGGCTAAAAAATCATTTTAATTCAATAGCATCTAATACAATTCATAACTGACATTATTTATTGTTCATGTATCTTTTATATTTCTGACATTGAACACTTTGGTGAGCCATGTGTTATTTTTAAAAAGCCAATTTATAAATAAAGTATGGTATGATATTTATAAAACAGAATATTATAGGACAAAAAGAGCAGTCAACAATGTTCTTAATGTTTAGAAAGCTTTATTTAAGACTTCAGAAGACAATATTATCTTTGATCACAGATTTACATTGATTGGCTGGACTCTTTCATCTTTAGATATTTGATTCATATCGCAAAATATCACTAAAATTCAAAGGTTTTAAAAATGTATATAAATGACAAATAAGTTTGGATTACGTAAATAACACTTTGGAAAAGCACCACTGAAATTCCCATCGGAAAGAAAAGAAATAAGACAAATAACTGTTACATA
Organism: Brachyrhaphis roseni; assembly: GCA_903066815.1. Classification (NCBI taxonomy): domain Eukaryota; kingdom Metazoa; phylum Chordata; class Actinopteri; order Cyprinodontiformes; family Poeciliidae; genus Brachyrhaphis; species Brachyrhaphis roseni. The sequence goes on from CAEFZY010000799.1 coordinate 22,916, forward strand.
TCTGAAGTTGCCATGTTCCAGTATTGCACTCAGGTTACATATTTCATAACAACAATATTGCCGTGCAAGACTGTATAATAAGTAATAAAGGCACCAAGAATATGCTTGTTGGGTTCACAGTGATTTCAAAGGAAATCTCTCAGGCTTCAGTGTTTTGTGGTTAACTCAACAGGCTGGAGGTCATGCAGCAACTTCCTGTCTTTCCCATCTGGTGTCACATGCAGAACCCACAGTGAATCCATGGCTTTCTATCCGCTGCAGTGGCTCCGGAATGAAGAGCGGTTTGAGGTCCGTTAGGCGCGCATCGCCAGAGCCAGGAACTCCTCTCGGGTCTTGGGGTCCTCGAGGTAAACTCCCAGCATGGTGCTCGTCACCGTGCGGCTGTTCATCTTCTGGACACCGCGCATCACCATGCACATGTGACTGGCAACACAAACACACACAGAAAGATAGAGTGAACGGTCGGACTTAGAGCTGCAGAAGAAAAGAACCCCTCAAGCTTGAGGGTGGTGCAGTTAAAGGGCCGCAAAATTTTCCACTTCTAAAAGCAAGAAGAATTTATACAGGCAGATTTATAACCCCAAACAAAATCTTATTTGCTTTATTCTTGGGGAAACTCTTTGTGTGTGAACTTACGCTGCTTCTACAACTACAGCCACACCTTTTGGCTGCAGCGCTTCACATATGCCCATGGCGATCTGCTTCGTCAGACGCTCTTGAACTACAAAAGAAACAAAATGAGTCAGAACATAAATTTTTTTATAAGTATTTTATGATTGTGATATCACAGATTAATCAAAAAACAAATTCTTCCCTCACCGGATATAAGAAAAAAAACTAAATCAAGATGAAACCTCCACTATGCTTTACAGTTGGAAACATCTATTAATCCATTTTCAAACTGGAAAATGGATTAGGGTGTTTTCACACTTGGTAGTCCATTTGGGGACCAAAATTGCAACATTTGTTAGATCTTTAGCCCGTGTTTCTCGACACTGCATTGTGTCGAGAAAAATGTTCCCCTCCTCGCCAGTGGTGGCACTGCACCAAGAACTACTAAACAAAACAACACAAAGACCTTAGAAGAAAACACTGAGTGCAACTTCCTTCCTCATAAATTTTAAACCAAAATGGAGTAGCGTCAGATTTTATAGTCCACTTCCTGCTTTTGATGTGATCTCCAGTCTGCTTGCATCCATATATGCATCCGAACCACATCAGAGTTTACTTCAACAGAACTGAGAGTGACGTTTTTAGGCGCATTCACACCTCCCCAATTAAACTGGACTTTCTTGTCAAACGGCTTAGAAATGGGTTAAAGTGGACTAAGCAGGACTGGTGTGAATGCATCCTTACTCAATATAGGGTGGGGTTTATCTCAAGGCGGTGTACACTCTGAACACCGGCTCATGTGTAAGGTCAATTTAAGGGGGCTAGTTGCCTAAAGTACGTCTAGGGAGCACAAAGAGAAAACATACAAACTTCCTGCAAGATTTAAACAGAGGACCCTTTTTGTTGTGGAAAAATGTTGCAAACATTGTTTGAAGTGAACTTAATGTTCTACCTACCCTGGTCGAACATTAAGTTCTACCTACCCTGTTAAGTTCTACCAACCCAGGGTTAATGTTCAGGGTTCTACCTAACCTACCCTGAATTTAATGTTCAGGGTAGGTAGTGTTCTACCTACCCTGAAGTCGGCGGCTGAAGATCTCCACAATCCTACAGAAGGAGAAACACACAAAAAACAGAGAAGGCTGCTTACAGATCAGGTGTAATAATGATTAATCTTTCAGATAAACACAATCTTGCATCGATCCTTTGGCCAGCGGGGCCTCCGAACTGTACAGCTTCTTTATCTGTGCATCATTCACCATACAGAGTTCTCAGAGTGACCCGGGTTTGTGGGTTCAGATCCTCTCTGATTTTCAAGGGGGAAGGAGGAAACAAAAGAGGCTGTAATAATAACTACGATTCCCACCGGTCTGAAAGGATTTTCTCATGGCTCTAAGCGGATAGCATCTAGACTTGTGCCTGTCATTCTGCCAGAGGAAGAGACTATCTGATGGCCAGCGGGCTCAGACTCTAAGCCTCCAGGTCAAAGCACTAAGATAACAGAAGAATGCAGTCACCCAACACTAACAGCAGGCGCATATAATGGCAGCAGGCGGTTATGATGAGCACTGTGTTACCTTGCCAGCTTGCTGAGTCCCACCACTTTTTTGTTTGGGATGTAGCCAATGTGAACCTGGAAAGAGAAAAGAGGAGCAGAGGTCACCAGAGGACCTACCAGATCGCCGATGGGTGTTTGAAACACAAATGAAGGCGTTACCTTTCCAAAAAATGGCACCAAATGATGTTCGCACAGGGAAAACACATCTATGTCCTTCACAATCACCATCTCATCGTGGTCCTCATCAAATATGGCATTGTTTAGGATGTCTGCAGGGTAATAAAAAATAGAGTATTCTTAAGAAATGCAAAAATCTTGCATTAGTAACCAGTAAAGGGTTTTTGATCTGGCTAATATGGCTCTCTCTCTCTAGGGAGCCCTTTCAGTGTTGGGCGTCACAACAGCTGTTTTCTATGGCTGGCAGTAAAGTCAAGGTCAGTTTTGTTGAATTTCAATTTATGCAATACCTGATCAACTCTACTTAAAAATGTGAACTATTTGAATAAAGATATTCTGCACAAAATCGTAAGTGCTCTTTTGTCTCCCAAGAACTGAATGTTGTGATTTTCCAACACTGGTTTCACCACATTGTTCCACTTCAAAAGAGAAAACTAATTAGACATGTTTTCTGGAAACTCAAAGGTGTATTTTCAAGAAAAAACAAAATTTCAATGCAACAAAATGAAAAAAAAAAAAGGCTGGAATGCAATGACCTAGAAATCTTGTAATTTCCTGGAAATGTTTGGGTTAAGTCTCTAATCCTAATCTCCATCTCTACCAACTTCAAAATACGCTATAGTACACAAGTCTAAAAACTTATCAAATAAATATATATTAAGCCAAACATAACTGACAATAACCTCATTCTCTAAATAAATATTATTTGTTTCAATGTAAAAAAAAAAAAAAGATCAATCAAAATCTAAACTTTTATAAAATAATTTCAGTCGTGATTTAATTTTTTGTGGGTTTTGCACTACAGGTTATTTTGTTAATATAGATCCTAACTGGTTAAACTAAATATCCATTCAACGATCAAAACTTTGATTACAACATCACTGGGGTCAAGTTCACATGGCAGGTAAATGTAATAAAGAAACAGAAGAAGGAGATAAATAAATACTAAAATTTGTTTGGATGGATGTAGATAGATAGATAGATAGATAGATAGATAGATAGATAGATAGATAGATAGATAGATAGACAGACAGACAGACAGACAGA
>CAEFZY010000805.1:0-33938 GCA_903066815.1 Brachyrhaphis roseni
CTGTTTTCAGGAAGTGAATTTTTATCTTGCCGAAATATTCAGTTTGAAGATAAATATTTAACATGCTAACTAAATATCTAGTTTGGAGCTAAATATTTAACATGCTAACTAAATATTTAATTTGCAGCTAAATATTTAACATGCTAACTAAATATTTAGGATTTTAGCTAAATATTTAGATATTTAGTTTTCAGACTGAATATTTATCTGGCTCATTAAATATTTAGTTTGAAACTGTGACAGTTAGAAATTAATTAATAATATGACTTTAAAAAACAAACCCCTTACCGCAGGCTAAATAACTCAAATCACTGATGCCAATTTTTGACGGTGCAACTTTACGAATCCACCCCACAGGCAGAAATGTTGACGAAAACAATGGCTTAAATTTTTATGTCAACAAAATCTCCCCCATTAGCAGCTTTTGCCTTGAGCACTAACCAAAGTACACCAATGTGGCAGTAAATAAACCAGCATGTTTCAATAGATATAAACACAAAGAGCCGAGCCAAGTCCATTAGTCCAACAGTAAGACAACACGTGTACTCAATGTCCTCCTGATGACAGTACGATTGCGCTCATGTTCAGTCGAAACAGCTGGCACCGTTGTTTTTTTTGTCCTACGTGGGACTTTTTTCAGAGGCTTTACGAGAAGTGATGCAGGACGAGTCTCTCTACGTCACTTTAGCGTTGTGTGCGCCCCCGACCGTCGGCACAAACGGGCACAAACAAATCCAGGCGCGCGTCGTCCTGTTTACGTCATGGAAGCCCCTGCAGTTGCTCACCGCTGGCATCCGTCTCACTAACACACATGCACAGCCCTCCACGCTGAGCCCCACCAGTCATTCCCTTGGCATGGAGCGGGGGCTCCTGTCTCTGCAGGAGCAGCGAGACATCCATCTGAAAGCTAATATAGCTCCCCTCACAACCATAGCTCACGATAAGTAACAGTGTGCTGTTAGTGCATGCAGAAATGCTATTAGCACAAAGACAACACAGTTACTCATGATGCATTGGATTTTCTGCGGCCGTACACACAATAACAACAACTCTGGCAAAACTATATATACATCTTTCACTTTTTTTTTTTCACATTTCAACCACAAACTTAAGAATAAGAGAAGAGGAATAAAGTTTGTACTTTTCTCATATTTTTGCTCCGTGTGTGTAGTTCATCTGGTAGAACTCAAAACAACTGGCTCACGGTATTCTAATTAAAAAGAAAAAAAACAAAAAAAGGTTGCCGTGTGTCACGTTAACGGTTTCCTCTAAGACAGCGTGACCCCATAACTTTGCAGTGAAGAGAAAATAGTCTGACTCTTTGTTTTGGACCAAAGTGTTATAGACTCACGTCAGGATCGAGCTCCTCCAGCTCGTCCTCTAACCGCTGCAGCTCCTCCTCTGACAGCTTCTTCAGCAGCTCGTCCTCGTCTATGTCCCTGTACTTGTCCATCTCCTTCTTCAACACCGACATGCTGAGGCGCACACCTGGAAACAAACAGCGTCGGTTTCAATGTGAGAGGCACTCGAGGCCACGCAATTGGAAATTATATATATGAGTTCATCTTGACGTTGCTTTATTAATACAGATTGGTAAAACATATTCCAACTGCAGCCTCACCTCCACGACCTCCCCGAACCAGAAAGACGAGTCGAAAAAGACAATCGAGCTGGACAAAGTGGACTTAATTTGAAAATATCTAGAATGATGGAGGCTGTGGGCTGAACAGAGGAAAAAGAAAAAAAAATACATATCAAGAACCTGGAATTTGGAAAGAACAGCAAAAAGAACAATGATAATTTACATTCACCTGAGTGATGCTCACTCACGTCAACGGTAGGCTGAGACCCAAAGGCAGCCAGGTGTCCAAACTGTCAGAGCGTTGGCGCAGCAGCTGTAAGCAGCAGAGGCATAAAGGTTCTCTGCATAAAGGATGTGTCCTTTATCATCATCATGATGATGATGTGACAATCATCATCATCACATCTGCAGTAGCTCGTTATTTACTGAGTAACTGATGAATATCTACACAGAAAACGGAAAACTGAGATGGTGTGCTCTCCTGAAACACACCGTAAACAGACGCTATAAAGAACTCAGGGAACTGCGACGCAACGGGAAGCCTAGCCATCTTGTAATTCAAAGGTTGTGGGTTCAATTCCAGTTTTCTCCAGTCGAGTAGTGATGCCCAACCTGGGAACGGCACTAAGCCGCAAGTTTCCTTCTGATCTTGTATCTGTGAGTGTGAATCCAGTGTAAAGCACTTTCATTTGACTTCTCTAGAAATGCAACATGATTACGCTTAGAGGGTCGCAACATGTTCAAGTAAACAACTGCGTTACTTATTAAAGCTACAGTGTGTAACTCTTCTAAACAATATGGATTTTTTTTTCTAGATATTTTTAAAACAATGACTTTGTCGTGAAGCAGGTAATCTGTGAAGTAAATCCCATGCCCTGCCTTCTGCTAGTTCTAACTGCAGAAATACACAGCTCAGTCTGAAACAACCAATCAGAACCAGGAGGAGGCTGTCAATCATGCTTGAGTACACACTGCTCGCATACTCCCCCTTTCTGTCTGCTGTGCTACAGTGTCTTCTGGACAGCTAGCAATGTCATGAATGCTAAGGCTAGTTAGCATGACTGTGGATAAACAGCTTTCCTGGAATGCTAAGTGGTTTCTCTGCCATTAGCACATGGAGCAGCACATACACAAGCATTATTGAAAGTGCTAAGACCTTCCTCCTAGCTGTGATTGGTTGTTTTTGATCAAAAGCGATGCATTTCTGTAGGTCGCTATATAGTAGCTCAGGGAGGAGGAGGAGGAGTAGCTTGATTATCTGAGTAGCTGTCTTATAACATACAGTCACACCATGTTGGCAGTTTTAACAAATATGTAAAAAACTTCTTTTTTTTTCTAATAAGAATCACAAACTGTAGCTTTAAGTATGGCAAATGTCCAACACAGCTCCAATGTCCTGGCCCAGCTAATCTGGATTTATAATAAATGGGAGTTTACTAATTATTCCTTTGCTGAACCAAACAGAGACAACGCACTAAGTGAAAGTGTGTTTCATGCCAAGATGACTTAAGGGACCCACTAATTTGTTTCCGTCTTCAAAAGTTCCTTCAAACGCTACAGCAAGAGAGATGTGTCTAGATGCACTTGACAAATATGTCCCTGCATGATAATTATGGAGTCTTCAGTGAATTATTAATCACAAAATTTTAGATATGATGCAAGCTGTTCTTTTTTTTCCTCTATCTGCCAGCAGGTGTTTTTCCATGGTCAGGAGAAGCTAGGTCAAACCCACCTTTATTTTGTTCTGCTTTCTCCAAGATCAGCGAGAGGACACGTTACCAAAACATAAGATCAAGAACCGGGCTGGAGTCCAAATAACTCTGTCTGCAAGTCTGCAGGAAGACACTGGTGATATCAAACAGACCACTTTCCTGTGTCTGAGTTTTTACAAGCCTCTGCTTCAAAACAGGACCCACAAACTCAAAACCCAAACTGAAATAGACTGAAACGGTTTTAACAGCAGGAGTATTTTTCTTCTTGTATGAAACACTGATATGTTTTAGTAATCAAAGAGGTTAGAAGCTTTAGCAAACCTTTAATCAGCAGGAAAACTGAATGGGAAGAGAGTGTAAATGTCATAAGGCTACCTGTCAACTAACAGTGAAGGAGTTCTGTTAGTAGACAGATTCAACTGAAAAGTGCTGTGTTAATCTATTTCATTGTGGTCTTTGTGGGAAGTGGCTTTTAATGGCGTTCCTAGAGCTGTGTCTTTAGTGCAGCGTGGTGGAAATGTTTAAATACAGCAGTATGAATGGCATGCTGGTTTTGGAATTACATATTCAAGCTCAAATGAATGCATAAACCCACATTACATTTTAGTTAGGTGTCCTTTAGCAAGCTGCAAAGAAAACATGCATTTTGTAACCATCAACAAGCCTTTTGGTATAATTTTGGTTGGATATTTTGCCCACTTGTTTTTTCAGAAATAAAAGTTTATTTAATTTTCTTTTAGCAGGGGCTTGCCTTTTATGCACAATGAGTAAATTTTCAATTGTGGTCCTGTTAGAAACCCCCAACTATGTCTGTTCATGTAGTTGTTATTTGAGGTGAAGTTAAATATACGGAAGCAGTCCTTCATCTTAATTATCAACCCACTTTGTGCAACGTACCACTACTACTGGCAGCTGAACTAACCCTCAGCATGACATAACCACCACCATGCTCAACACTGAAAGCCTCAATGACAAACACTTTTTGTCCTGGTGTCGTCTGTCAATAAAACCTTCGAGAAGCCTTCAGAGGGTCGATGTTTGAATGTGTTAGAAGACCTACAACAGAAGAGGTCCCAGGTACGGTGCGGTACAAGTCAGTTGTTTGGGTCACTTTTTTTGCAACTTCCCCAAGGTGCATTTAAGCAAATGTTGGTGTACTTATTAGAGGATGTGTAATTTTGACAATATGTGAGTTCAAGATAATCCACATAAAACTCAAGGATTTTTTTTTGGACATTTTGTTGCATCATATTTTGAATATTGGAATATAATTAAAAACCTAACGCTTATGCGACTTTCAATACCACAGTGAATAGAGGTACACCGTTGTCTGTGATTGAGATCTTAAGCAGATCATTAAATGCTCAGGAAAACTGGAATTCATTCACCTAAATTGTAGCTGAACATATTTAGGAGCAATGTTACGTCAGTATGCTGCATTACTTCAGCTGTTGAATTGTACGGATTTCTCAAATGGTTCAGTAGAAAACAGCTGAGGGCCAACTGGTCCGCCTATGTTAGCCACATGTCATAACATGCATAAGAGTGCTTATCTTCTGCATTAAAGTGTCTACTTCACAGATAAACAGTGGGTATTAAAACAATATGAGACAGCATGTCAGTGTGGATAGATTAACTGAGATCTGTACACGTCAAACAAAGTTGTCAGTTTTTGTTTCTGAAAACAGCAAACTCCTTTATGGCAGCGTTTTGTTAATTTTGGAGACCGGTGTGTCATAATAACATAATAGTGATGAGTGAAATGTAAACGTACTCTGAGCTTTTCTGGACTTGACTGCATTCTGTAGGGGTCAAAATGTCACGTTTCATCAAGGTTACCTCACTTCACTGGGTGCATACATGTGGTTAGGTTTGCATTTTGAAATGTACATTGTTTAGGAATAAATATGTTGAATATTGATGGTAAACCAATATGAAACACTGAGAATGAGAAGAATATTCCTCCATATACAAGAAACAATACGCTTATCCAAACTCAAAAGAAAAATCATGGCTGCTCATGAACTAGTTTGGTGTGGAAATATATATTTAATTTCTATAAATATTGCAAACCTGTTTCATAAGCAAAAAATACATACTTCCGCCATTTAAAGTGAAAGTTTTTCACACATTTTCAAGAAGCTCTGCTGCTTTGAATAAAACTTTCTCCATGCAAAATCAACACCGTCAACTAGAAAAGCATCTTCACCTATTTGACTACTTTATTGCTCGTAGAGAGCAACTTTTGCATTAATTTACGTACCTCCTCCGGCGCTATTAATAGCCGGTCCGGCTCTACTGGGTGACAGCAACGAATACTTTGACCAGATATGGTTTCCCTTTGGAGCCGCAGTGAGAGCTGCGCTCGGCTGCAGGCGCACAAACCGGGGGGGAATCCGCCCGAAATCAAAACCCCGCTGCGCTACACGGAACCGGCCATGACCCGTGGACAGGTTGGTTACTGAACTCAGCAGAAGTCAAGGCGTCCCCTCTCCTCTCCCGTCTTTGCTCGGCTCTTTGTGGGTTTGCGGAAAGCTGAATCTAATCTCCCTAAAACGGCAAAGTCAACTTAGGGAGAGGTGATCCTCCTCCTCCTCTTTCTTCCTCCCCCAACACGCGGCTGCCCTGTCACTCCAGTGATGTCATGAAGAGGCGCTGCGTTCATTATCGGACACAATTGTTTTGCGGTTTTCTCGAAAGTCGGGGTGAACTTGTCGATGTCTTGAAACGTTAAGAGGCGTTTCGTGCCTGCTTTGGCCACAAGTATGTTCTTTGTATTTAAAATAAAAAATCCGCCGAAAGTAAATGGTTAGAGGATACAGGTGAATATTTACCAATAGGTGGTCGTTCTGGGCTAAAATTGTTTGGATTAAGGATAATAATCTGCTCCAATTTCATAACCGAGAACCTGTCATTAGAATTACAGGGGTTGCCCTGTAATTCTAATGTAATATTTCACTTTACCACACAATTTTCTAGATTTTCCAACGGAATTTTGTCCATGAGAACAAAACTTTGTGATGAGACTAAGGCATCCGTTGAGGATAAACTTTTGCAAACACCAAAAACCATTGATATAATTTACTATTTTAACTATTTATTTAGCATTTACTGTCGCACAGCATTTGTGTCTGTAAAGTCACGACAGTATGCAGTGATCTTTTGGTTACCACCACCAGTGATGAATTTAAAATATTTTTTGTAACTCCAAAAATGCCAGGTCAGAATAACATTTTAAGTCCATTTGTTTATCCCTACCAGACTTCTTTAATTGACTCAAACTGGAATAACGACTTTCGCCTCTGAGCAGGCATGAAAAGCCGTTCCAGAGCAGATTGGTGAGTAATTGTGGAGTGCGTAAGATAGCTGCAGTCCTTCGCTGATGCATCACCAAAGTTTATTGAAAATTTTGTTTTTACAGAAAATGTATTTTGTCATCTCTTTGCAATCACTAACTCACACTTAACAAAAATCACTGTGAATACATCTCTTTCAACAACAAAATAAAACATTGGAAATATGAACCATAATGACAATTCAACAACTATGTACACACATGCAGTATAATGAAGTAGTTTGTAAGACACATATTGCCAAAAAAGGTAGAGTATTGCATGCATAAACCACAGCAAACAAAAACACACATTAATCTGACATATTTGACAATTCCATATCTATGTTCTTAAATAATGGAAATGGAAATCCTTCCCTGAACAAATTTTACAGCCCATAACACATCACAAACATTAGAAAATTACTCACACACATGTAAATCAAGCCTGATTATAAGCCACCTACAAAACAACATGAACAAGCAAACGCAGAGGAAGTACATTTTTTCCTTCCAAAGTAAAAGTCATTCCATGCATTTTACTTGAGAAGGAATCAAAACAAGAGTAGTCTAAGAGCCCAAAAGTCTGCTTACTTCACCACTGTCTGTGTGGACACCTAGCTTGCAGCAAAAGACAGCTCGTTCTCGATGTCAGCCATGATGCTGTGAATCCAAACGTCCTTGTCCTCCGATGAGGTGTCCACCAGGTAAACCGTCAACCTGCGAGCCGACAGCTCACCTTTGACTTCTGATGCTTCCCGAACGCTCTCCACCTGCGCTACCAGCGCTCGCCGCTCCACGTGATTCCTGAACAACGAAGACGTCTCCTCTGACCACTGACGTTGTGCCACACCTGGAGGATTATACAGATACAATGTTTTTTTTTTATCTTTCCAACTCCAAGTAGAACTAATACTCCTTAGGACTTTAAAAAGGATTCAATGATTTCCCTGTGTTTATCGGGGCCCCATTATTCATGAGAAAAAAAAACAAAAAAACAATAACTGTCCTGAAAATAGCTAAAATGGATAAGATTTTAAAATTTTAACAGTATTACTACGCGACTCATTTAGGTCTGCTACTAACAGTTACTTTGGTAATCAATTTTTCAATAGATTATTCTGATGATTGATCGTCATATTGTAAATAATTTACCCAGAGACTGAAAGAAAGTTGATAACTCACCTGCTAGTTGTGCAGCAATAGCCTGGAAGGGCAGCTGTCTGAACTCCTCTATTAGAGGCTGGATTAGACCGCGAGGGACCAGTTCGTGCTTACCGTAGTCCAAATCATAGACAGAAACCAACCCGTTGGACAGAACCCCTTTCACCTGCACGCGGTGCCAACTAAGCAGAGATTGACATCAATAAATCAACTAACCTCACAACAGCAGAAGAACATCCTATATTTCAGATCTGGTCGTTGATTCATAAAATTGCGTTTAACATTTTTTTTCTCCACCTGGGGTTTAGATTTACTTACTTTTTGTCAAATTTGGCAGCGTAGACGTGTCCTTTCTGGATGTCCAATGTCATGCTCGTATTTCCGCTCTTGTTGTAGTAAAGGACCATTTCTCCCCTCAACACCTCAAGTTTATGGAGGTCCTGCCAAGGCTGTACCACAAAGTAACCCGGGTGGCAAGCCATCGGCACAAAGACATCCATGTTCTGACCAGCCTGAAAAGAAAGGAAGGAGACAATAAGAAATGGATTTGGAAGAAATCTATGTAAATCTGTCTGTAATCGATTTGTGCTTCTACTACAACAGGCTCCGGATCGGTACCAGGCAATGGGTAAGTTGGTACTAAAGTACAATTAATGTATCGTTGTTCTATTTAATTCCTACTAACTGAAAGAGGGCGGTGCTGAAAGCACTGAATCAATGTTCCCGTCATTCAGTGGTGGTCAGTAGGGATTCATACAATCACAGTTACACGCGTAACTTTCGATATTTGTAAAGTGGAGAATCTTTAAATATCAAAAGATATTTTGACCACTTTTTCAGTCTGAAAAAGCTGCTGAACCAGAGGAAAGCACTAAACTCAGAAGCTGGAGTTGGCCAGTCAAAACACTTTGAGCACTATATTTAAATCTTCTAAGTTTCATTAGTTTCTTTTAGTGCAATTTAAAACATAATGGTACAATGTTACAATAATAAAATATTAGAATAAAAAGTCGACAGCCTTATCTTCCCACAGTTTGTTTTGAAATCACCTTTTGCCGAGTCAATGCCAAATGTAGCATGACGGGAAGAAAAAAGTACGTAACATTAAGAAAAAAAAAATGGGATGGCAAATAAAGACAGGGAATACAAATAGCTTTTAATATTTTGATTTATGTTTTTATACTTTGACCTGGAGATTGATAGAAAATGAGAAAAAGAAGGTAAACTGGTCAACAAAATGTTTCTGACACCCAAAACCATTCACAACTATGTAAGAGCCAAAAGCAACAAACTTGGATTTAGAAGATTCGTACAGTATGTTGGTGTGTTTGCAACCCTAGTATAATATTAACAGCAATGGTTTGTATTTAAAATGGTTTTATTTAACAGATATTGAACCTCAAAGTTCAAAACTAAACCCTTCAAACCATTGAAGTAAAAATGCCTTCCCATGGCAAACTCACGTCTAACCCTATTTAGCTAAACTAGACTGGCAATCAAAGCAAACGATTTAAGTGTTATTTTATTAAAAGACATTATACTTTTGTATATTTAACTTGCTCATATGCTGAAAACAAAGCTACCCACCTGTGGAAGGTCTAGTGGAGGGGGTAATGGGAGTGGCTGCGTTCCTGGTTTTACGGCTGCATTGTCTTTGGCACGTGGTACAGATGAGGTCGTGATGGTGGGACTTAGGACCGGGTTTCCCAGCGTCCACTTCGCCATAAGAGAAGTGAGATCTAAATGACGACAGCAACAAAAAATCTGCATCAGAAGGATTTCTTTTTAGGATTCAGTCACATTTGCTCTGTTTGTTCCACTTTAATCAAACTCTGGTTCGTTTAAGGAGGTGTGAATGTGAGATCGAACTCTGATGCGGACCTAACAGGCGTTCACAAACCTTGGTTCGGTTAAAGTGAACCCTGGTGCGGTTTGAATGAACATGTAGATGCCTAGTGGGCTAGAGACTGCTCAAAAAGCATGAAGTGAAGTACAGGGCAGGGTATTCTGGGTAAATACAACCAAATCAAACACGCGGGTCTGGCGGTAGCAGGAGAAACAGATCATGGCGTTTACCAAAGACAAAAGACAAACTGCTAAAATCTATTGAAGAACTTCCTTCTTCAATTTGTGAAGAAGGAAGTTGTGCTTGGTGTCATCTTTGGAGGTTTTCATGTCGTTTCTTCAGTGGTTCTTGGTGCATCGCCACCACAGCCAAAGGGGCGGGGATAGGTTTGCGAAAAGGTTTGGTTTGTTTGACACTGCAGTGTGAAAGCAAACCACACCAGCTGAAAATTTAACAGATGTTAAAATTTTGCTTCCTAATCGAACCAAGTCTACTGGACTATCAGGTGTGACAACACAGTTAATGTCTAATGTTACCTGTATCCACAATGTTGCTGTTAATGCTGTTGTTCCGTGATACAACTCTCTGCCACACCTCTGAATGAGCCAGGCGATGGTTGATGCTTTTGTCCAACTTCTGACCGTCACCACCATCGAAGAGGTACATAAAGATCACTCTGTCGCCTTTATACTCTTCTAATTTGGATATCTGAAATAAAAGCAAGGGGAAAATAGTAATTAAAAGTTAAAGCCAAATGTGCATTTTTATTTATCTTATGCATTTCATCAAAACGAAAAGATACCAGAAGATGATTTAGATCTCACCCGTCACATATATTAATTGTTGACTTAATTTGGATCCAATTAAGTCAACAATTAATTGTCAATTAAACCTGAAATCCTAAGCTCTTTGATGCCATTTTCTGCAACTGTAACAGACACTACCTTCATTTTGAGCTCTTTTGCTGCAAGAAGAGTCTCAGTTAGCAGCAAAAAGGGTTCCTGGCTCCAGCCTTCTTCTGGAATGGCGAGGTCAGCCAGTCGACATTTAACAGCCTAAAAAAAAGAGACAAATATAAAAATTTACCTAACAGGAAGCAGATGGACTAAAAATATGGTTTTAAGGCAGATTTATGAGTCCATTTTAAAAAAAATATCAAACCTGTGGCGGAATGATGATGAAATCATTCAGAAAATGTTGAGGGATCTCTCGAACATCGGTGAATGTGACAGTTGCTGAGATGCCCAAGTCAGTGAAAAGAATCTCCATCACACGGTTGTCATGCATGTATGTAATCTGCAATTTGAATAAAAATCATTACAACAACAGCAAAAAAAATGACTGCTTTTTCTCTGTAAGCATTTTAAATGACAGCCAGCTCTTACTTCCGCTCTGGCCCATTTATCTTCATAACGGCCTAAACAGAACTTTCCGCTGAAGGGTCTGGAAACCAGGGACTCTGATGTGACCTTTTAGGAACATTTAATAATGTAATTATTCACAGGCTGACAACAGTGAAGAGAATTTAGCCACAATTCAAACTTGCTATCACAGGTTTTTTTTATTAAATCAAGTCAAGATGCAGTCCAGCTCACTCCAATTTATTTAAAAAAAAATTTTATCTCATGGAAATCAGACATTTGATGAAAACACTGTCTACCTGGGAGGAGAAAAATGCTTCCACATTCTCCAGTAACCTTCTCAATCTGACTGTTCCTCTGCAGGGAAGTTGGCAGAAAACGGTCCCATCTGCACACACGCTTGTCACAGACACATCTTTAAGGACGACGTTTACCTGGAGGAACCGAAAGACTTTATATTAGACATTTTGTGTGACTGAGTTCTATAAAAAAAAAAAAGCTTGTATGAGAATGATTTTGGTTTGTGAACATACAGACAGAGGGTTATTCATCGTACTGTCCTGCAGAGCCTTCAGGCACATGGAGTTGATGTTCACGTCCTCATCTAGTGAGGTATCAAAAAGCAGCGCAGTGGGAACTTTGTTGTGTTGACATGGCTGCAAGATTTCCATCCGCAGGATCTTTCCAACCGCCAGTTTATCCAAGGTGGACAGCACCAGTGGATGGGAGCTGAACATTTCCAACTCTAGCAGGAGGAAGACAACGAGGATATGATGCAGAACGAACAACCAATATTTACAAGTGACTTAAGATATGCAAGGTGTTGGAGTTTTTAGTTCATTTCCACCATGTGTGCACCTGCTAGCCTGACGTTAGTAGCTTGGAAAGGCAGCGAGAGAAAGTCCTTATGGAGCTCCAGCAGACTGTTCCGACTGGCCTCTAAAGAAAAGCCATAGTCCATGTAGAACACCTGTCAGACAAACGGGGAGAGAACAACATTTCTATTTGGTCAACAAACAGAGCAGTGAGTCAGATTTCTATAGATAACAGCATGTTTGTGGAAACAATGTTAAATCATTTCACTTTTCTAAGATTAGACTAGAACCATTAGGTTAAAGCAGCATTTTTAGGAGTTGAAGCTCTAGTGGGCTTTTCTTTTAAGTTGCAGAATAAGAAAGTACGTCTAGACACTGCCTTAGAGAGCAGAATGTATTAACCATTTGGAAACCATTCTTGAAAATATACCTTTTTCTGTTTTTGCAAGAAATGCAAGGAATTTGAAATTTGTGGTTTTTATATAATAGAAAAAGTTCAATATGCAAGGCTACTTTTGCTGAGGCGACATGAGAGACATCTTGAAAACTAAGCCAGTTACCTTGACCTTGTTGGAGTCCAAGATCTCCGTCACCTGCGCTCTGGCCACCTCATCTCCGTCCTCCCCTCTAACTGCTACCAGCTGACCAACGGCTGGGTTAGACACGGGACGTTTTGTCCAGTTTCGGCTGTAGAAGATCTGCATGATGTTCTCCATGGTTTCCTGAGCATCTGAGTAGTTTTTACCAACATACCTGAAGAGAGGTAAAAGCCTCTACTCATGTTTGGTTTCATACGCTACTCTGTTTCTCATGTTTATTTTGCTCTATAGTAACAACTTTGTAGAACTAAAAATTCTTCATCAGGTAAGAGAAGTCTGTGTCCAACTAAAAGCTGCTCTTAGATCAGTGCTAATAGTAGCAGCGCTGACTGTTTTCAGGGGAGCTTTAGCTATGCCATGGGAGGAAAAGTAAAACATTCCTGAGGTCTGCATTGTGGCTCTTAGAACCAGCTTTGTCATTAAACCCTGCAGTGTCTAGCTTTTTTGCACAGAATGTATGTAGCATACACTGGGTTGGCAATGGCAACAGAAGCGAGCCAATGGTGAAGAACATCATGTAGCCAACTGACAATAAATTTGCACTTACCCATGATAGACGCAAACAAGCTAGCAAGGATACATTAGCAGCTAATTAGCGCTAGTCACAGAACACAACAAAGATGTTGATACTCAAAGTTTTGTCTGACAGAAAAAAAAAATCCACAGAGAAAAACAACTACATATAATATATAAGACTATATAGTCTTGTCACAACAAAATTTAAGACTTGTGATTAATGCTTGTCGGGCCAAATTACTTTTCTGAAAAGTAAATGTTACTCTATTAAGATGAAATAAAAAGTGAGTTCAATTCCAACTGCACTAAAGTCTGAAAAAGCAATGAGAAATAATGGATTATACCGGATAATGAGAGCATTGGCGCTCTTGGCCTCAGTAACCAACACAGAGGGACAGGCTTCGGGGGGCTGGGTCAGAGGCGGTGGAACCACAGGACCAAGTACCTCCAACCCAGAAGGGAGGGGGCTGATTAGGGTCTGTTGGTTGTTTGTCGGGTCCACGTTAACTTGAAACGAGTAGTACAAAATGGCCTTAAAAGAAATGGAAGTCCCAGAAAGAACAAAAATGGTATTAGTAAAGCAACAAAGTAAGCAGGAAACCAATGGGAGGTTGTCACAAAGGATGCAGCTAAGTCTGTCTCATTTTCTTACCCTCTTCTTGTTGTGTGGGAAAGGGTACTCCACAGTGCATATATCAGACAACAACGACAAGTTCTCCAGGATCTCTTCAGGAAAGGGCGTCTTGTACACATCCATGAAACATTTGGGCAGTGCATCGGCCCACAGACCTTGACTAGACTTGGAAAGGAGCTCCTGTATTTTTTTACGCATGTCATTGGACACTACAGCAGGACAGGGTGTCGATGGAGGAGTAGAAGCCGAACTGGAAGGTGAAGAGAACGTGGCTTTCAAGAGAGGTAAGACATCACGGTCGGGGGAAGAGTTGGTTGATGAGAGGGCAGACCAGGTGGAAGCTAAAGGAGGACTGCTTTGGTTGGGAGAAACACGAAATTTAGAGTCGCCGTCAAAAGACATTGTGTGATTACCACTCCGGGAAAGTCGGGGAGTCAAAGCAGGGTTTGGGGCAGGGCTGCGTAAAGTCACTGAAGGCAGTGCTTTGCTTGAAGCAGTGGGGGAAGATTGCGGAGGGAAAATAAAGGTGGGCTCAGCCAAGGGACTTCTGGGGGAATCTCCAGTTTTAGAGGAAGGAGACCGCTGATGAGATGTAGACGGATGAGAAGAAACAGGTGATGAAACCAGACGTGACCCTGGAGAGGAGCGTTTGATGACGGGGTTGATTGGGGGGGTCAAAGAGAGAAGAGGGTAGATGAGTCGGTCGCTACGGTTAGAGGTGAAAGGTTTCTCCACCTGAAAGGAGACAAAACCCAAGGACTGAAATCAGACAAAACCTTAAAAAATAAAAATGTACAAAACTAGTAGCAGGGACATTATCAAACCCTGCACACATAACTCAGTGAAATCGGTGGTGAATTGACGCAACACAGAAGTAAAAATAAATAAAAAATCCCAAGACTTTTTCAGTGCAGTTATGATCTGGCTCAAAGGCAGCAGCGCCGTGGTGACACACCACGACAAATCAAAACTCCTAGAAGTGAAATTAGTGGTGCATGCAGTAGGGGTGTAGCAATACAATAATCTCACAATACGATATACAATATTCTTTTCACAATACGAGATATATCACGATATTTGGCAAACGATACAATTCTGAACGATTCAATGCACTTTTATGATTTTCTGAAAGATTTTAGAAGGACAGAGTGATTTTAGTGACATTTTGTGTTCCATAGACTTGGATTTAATTAACTGAAAACTGATTAAAAGCACCAACTACACAATACCTGGCTCTGATTGGACAGAGTCTAATAGTCTACAGCTGGACAAAATGAATCAAAGATGCAGTGAGAAAATTAGTTTGTCGTTTAATTCATGTGGATTTGACATAAAACTCAAAGTTTCAACAGTGATCCAGGCGATGAGTGGAGAGATTATCAGCCTCTGTAGATTCTCAATATGCAAATGACTGCACTTATGTTTTTCTTTCAAACATACTGTGGCTGCATTTTGGGGTAAAAAAAAAGTCTTTTGGACTCTAGGGAAAAGGTTTTTCTACCTTGGCTCCCGGAGTTAGTTGTGGGTGTAAGCTGTTTACTACTAGCTGCTGGGGGAATGGCTCTGCCTCACCCCGTAGTGATCGACTCCTTGCAGCTGCCATTCCCCTGCTTGGATCACTGAGTAGCTGCCTCTCAGACTGCCAGGATCTCATCGTACTCTCAGTCTCTGATATTCTTTGTCAGTTGCTAATAAGAATGATCGATCCACCATCGTCATCATGGCGATCCTCACTGCGCCGCGGATTCCGGCTGCGGGTTTCACCTCTTTGTCTTCCAGCTCAAAACAGAACCACTGCCTGCAGCGTGTACATTCTTCAGGTAATCCTTTATATACAGAACAGAAACCACTAAGCTAAAAACAAATTATAAAGTAGATGCCAGTAGTCGCTCCGATATCCAAACTTTGCATTAATTTTGCGATCTCATTGCTTTTTCCGCTACTTCGTTTGCGCCGCTATTCCGTTCTGCTTCTCTTTCACGGTTATTTGCGCAACTTTACTTTGTTTCTTAGCAACAAAATACAGCTCATCGCTATTTATTGAAGATTTGAGATTTCCAAAAACAAAGGAATCTAATGTTGCGTTTCGTTTTTTACGTTTGGAAGCTCATTCCCTTTCACATAACCGGAAAAGACGGTTTTTGACATTTCTCTGACATTCGGAAAAATATGGCTTACTTATTTTAGCATAACTCCGGTTTTACTTGGCCTATTAACGCAATTTAAAAACTGGTGTATAGTTTATAATGTGGACTTTAAGCACAAGTTGAAAGTGAGACTGGAGGAGGCGGAGTCTTGCTGCTACGCCGTCACAAACCAGACATGTTAAAAAGATGGTATAAGCCTATGGACCCCTATGGTTTAACGTATTGATACTCGTGGATGAAAAATTGATACCTTCCAAGGGTGGGAAAAAATCGATGTAATTATACAGCACTAGTATGCAGGAGACACGTTAAAGCAATACTTCCCGTCTTCAACCATCATTTTGAGAAGGTACAACTGACACACCTGACCAGTTGGTGCAGACACGCAGATATTTTCAACTTTAAGCACAAAGTTCATCATGGAAGTAACTAAATCAATTTTAAAAAATTCCCATGAGAGCATAATCTCTGACCTGGACATTGTAATGCATCTTGTTATCCAGGAGCTGACAGTATTTTGAAGAGTTATGGAGGTTTTGTACCAGTCTGATCACTACAGGTCACAAACTGGTACAGAAGGATTGCAAGCTGTGGGATTTCTTCCTATTTAATCGACTGGGGGGGAAAAAAACTCATTCAGAGTCTTGCCACCTTGTTATCACTTCAAGAGAAGAAATGTTCCCTGATTTCAAAACTTTGTTTGAAGTGGCACTTGTAATTTCAGTGGGAACAGAGAGCAGATTCAGCCTCCAGAACAGTTCAGAACCATGTGGACCAGCAAGAGCCTGTTGCACTGCGTTCTGGATACAGCAGCTGAATCATCCATAAATTAAGAGCTATTTAAGTGTCTTAAATTCATTATTTGTCTGTTTTTTGTCATTGTGGAAAAAAAGTTACATGAATTAATCTGCTTGATGGCACGAAGTAGATTCTCTGTTTAGTAGATTGCTCAGACATTTGTTAATATTTCTGCCTTGGGGGTGGGGGGTGGGGGGATTGCACATCTTCCTGGACACTTCCTTGGACACTTACTTCATTATTTTAGCATCCTTATGAGACTGACACATTGTCTACAATGTGCGGATGTTTCAATCTAAGGACTACAAAAAGGACCATTGTAGTTATAATATTACATAAATTCATTCCAAGTGACTCACCGTACAGATATGTGACCACTTCTCCAGATCGATGAGTGCCTGAGGATGTAGCTTCTGCATGAACATTTCACTGTACTTATCCGACAGCTTGGACATCCACACTCCACTAGGGCATTTCTCCAGAAGCTGCTTTACTCGACTCTGCTCTAGTTCCGCGTCATACCGATTCAGATCAGTCTGCATGAAGAAAGTCAATGTCAATATGACCGACGGAATGTAGCTTAATACTGTATGTGCTCCTACGTATAGGTGGAAATTTACTGGTACATTTAATCTCACTGGCCCTGTTAGTTAACTACCAGAAAATTCAACACAATGTGCAGAAGCGCTTAAATATAAAGAAGAAACTCCTGAACAAGTAAATAAAGTACCTGGGATTTACTGGGGAACAAGACGCCTTTCGGAGGACCTGCTGAAAATGGGACAAAACGAGTCAAAAAATTTGCAACTTCTGCAATCAGCCTGCATGTGCAATCACAGAGTTCTCTGTTATTAGCTACCAGGAACGGGTAAGTTTACTGCAGCTCGAGTGTAGTTTAGGGACTGTTCTAAGGTCTGAAAAGATTAAAAGAAATCAGAAAAGAGTTTGTGGCAAGAACAACATAAATAAAGTCCTTTTGCAGCATAAATTTCATCTTTGAATTTTCCTTAAAAGTCTTAATATTTAGTCCAATCTCGTTCTCATGAACTCATCATGACTAGTGTTGTGAGCTTTACCTTTGTCCTTTAAGTCCCACCTCTATTTTCTCTCCACAAAGTGAATGCCCTCACTGAATGAACTCCACGCTGCTTTTTCAACCACATGTATGTCATTACTGTAGACTATTACGTTTATTTGCATAGCACATTTCAGCAATAAGATACCTCAAAATTCCTTAAATCTTGTAAGCATAGTATCATAACCAATTATGAAACAAGAGATAAACCTAACATTTTGTCAAATCGAGAATAATCATCAAATATATCAATCAATGTTCCAGTTATTAACCAAAAGAAAATCTAAACAGGATTGTTTTGCGGCAAAAAGCTACAAAAAAAGAGAAAATTATTTGAATAAACCAACAAGTTCTGTTGTAGTATTTTGCAATTTTCTAACTAGTCCTATACTATCGTATAGTCTGTGTTAAGGTCTGTAAAGGTCAGCAGTGCTCAGCAACAAAACAGAAGTCAAAGAAGATCGTGAGATCAACCACAAGAAGATGAAAGAAAAGGAGAACAGAGTAAAGGAATATGCCGTTGTTCACTTTCACACAAAAGATGTGAAATTCTAGGGGAGAGCTCAAACTTTCCTCAAATATTCAGGTGTCAAATCACCATAGCATCGCCACCTGCTGGGCAAGAGTGTAAAACTGGAAACCTATGTGAAAAAGGCAGTCAGATGGCTGGTACAAAAACAGTATGAATATTAAAATGGAGAAAAATTAAAAGAATTAAATTACCTCTGAGATTCTTGTTTGTAGGGCTCTTAGAAGAATTTTCTCTCCTGTTGAAACAGTCGTGAAGTACAAGCTTACAAATACAGGAGTATTCGTATTCATCCTATTATTTTATAGTTTGAAAACCAGCAACAGTCTTTGCATAAATTGTTTTAGCCTTTAGTATAAATTCAGACAGGTATGCATATATACTACTTTAAAAAAAATAATAATAATAATGACCATTTATATATCTGGATGTGCAGCTGCTAAAATAATAATAATAATAATAAAAAAAATTAAACAGGTTCAAATCTGCTGCAACAGGTTCACCTGCTCTGGACGACATTCTCCCTTGAAGCTGGTGAGGGAGACGTCATTCTATGTTCCATTGTATGTCCCATTGTATGTCCACCCTGCGCTCCAAAGCGGTTTCCCGTCCAATTAGAATATCTTCCAGCAGACGGCTGGCGAAGAGAGGACCGTGGAGTCACTAAAACAAATAAAGGAGGAAAGAGTTACTGAGAAAAAGGACAGTGATTAAAACTAGGCAACTCTGCACTGATTCACTCAAACAAAATTAGTTTGCATGTTTTGTAGTCCTTTGACACAAACCTTTGTTATCAGCCGCACTGAGCCTGATCAACTCATCTTGAAATAAAACAGGGTTTCCCTCAGTCTATTATAAGCCTGGTGGCCATCAGGCTTTACTTGTGCCCCCACCAGGCTAAGCAATGCTTAATTATTAAAGTCTTTTTAAAATGTTTGCATTTTTTAAGATTTTATAGTTGGTGTCCAGGTATTAATCTTCCAGTCTTTCAATAATACATCATTATCTAGTTATATTTTCAAATTTTCCATCAACTTTAAACATTTTTTAACTCAAAAACACAATGGGCGGCTGGCTGAATGACTGCTGAGTGCCCAGCCACAGGGCTTAGCAAGTTTTCTGTCAGAAACCTTATAAAATGTATATACAATACAAGATGTCTTCAAAAGGCCTCAAAAAATAAAATTAATACAAAATTCAATAATAGTTCACATTTTTGTAGAGTGTGGACTCTATACCATAATGCAGGCAAAATAGTAGAACAGTGGCTTAAATACAAGGAAAATAAAAATGATATCATGGTAAAGAGCGAAACAAATATTTCATTACACAGAGAAAAAATACTGCAATCTTTTAGTTCTTGTAATTTAGGCAATGAAAACAAATGTCTCACACCATTAAGCATATAGGGATTGAAGGGTTTGCATCTCATCTTGCAGTTGACGAACTGGGAGCGCCCGGATTTCTTTGAGTTCTTCTGCCTGGCAACCAGCTCAGCAATGTGAGCCGTTTCCTCCAACACAGTAGCAAAGCATCGCAACTACAGAACAGATGCAACAACAGGTTTACCCAAAAGTTGCCAAGTAACTTTGCAAAACGTTTTGAACAGGTACTGGATTTATTTGGACTGTAAAAAATTAGGAAAGTAAAATAAGGCTATGACTTTTCTGTCAATTGCAGTGATTCAAGTTTGCTTTGTTTATGAGCAAAACAAAACCAGCCAGTACCTCTCCCATGCGGTTCTCCAGCCTCACCACCGAGGGAATGCTTCGGAGGTAGTCCTCTAGCTTTGAGAAGCCGAGTTTTTTCAGTGGGATGTACTCTCCACATAGTGCACTATACTCTGACTGGAGGTTACTGACGGACACACCAGTCTTACTGGACTGGAGGACAGCCGTTAACATTTTCTTTATGGATTCACTGTCTGACATCTTATTTGGCAAAGCCTGAAACATAAAAACAAGACAAGGCTAAAATATTGTAAAGTATAGGAACACAATAGTAAAAAATAAACAAAAAACCAAATCTGGACCCTACTGATTTTTTTGTTTTCATCATGTACATGCACCATGTAATTCAATCTGTCTGATTGAATTGTCAATGCAAGCAGTGACGATTCAATCAGACAGAGTTGCATTTGCATAAATTGATTAACATTACTGGTTTAAACCATTTCTGCCAAAAGCTTTCAATTATTAATTTAGAATCTTTAACACTTTTGGGGAAAGTCTTAGAAAATGACAAATTACACAAAAATACCCTCGATCTTCACAATCATGTAAAGTTCCTACCTGAACGAAACGCCGTTGTTAATTAGCATCAAAATGTATTTTTTTAAAGAACTATAAATTTTAATATTTTACTATAAAAACGCTTATGTTCCCTTATTTGTGTATAAGATATATTATGTTGGCATTATCACGACTCCAAAACCGGACTAAACTTGTTTTACAGAGGAAAAACAGCTTGCCACGTGAATAACGTCGCAGTTTGCTAATGTTAGCTAGCTGGATTAGCTCCGTAGCGACTAATTCTCATTTTTAGTTTTAATCTTATGATGCAACTAACTTCCCAACCTCGAACTACAGATCATTTTAAAGCAAACGTACCAGACTCTTTTAGAATATGAAACTCAAAACATTACAGTAAAGTGGCAATTTCCTATTTTAAATATGAAAATTACCTGTTTTGTTTTATCTTAGGTTAGCTAGCCGAACGGTTGTTTCTAGGAAGGAAAGGTTGACGCCCCAAAGTTCGAAGACGCGGCGCCGGATTGGTCAGCTTTTTTAACCAACCTAACATGTGCTATTTTAAAACGTTAATTTTAAAATATTTATTTATTTATTTATTTTACATAAAAAACAAACACTTGCTTTAACTTTCTAGGTCTCGTTAAAAACACACCATCACCACACTATTAATTTCTTAATATGTAAAAATATGCTTTTTAAAAAAAATTTTTTTTACATTTGTCAAAGCCAACTTTTGGTTCAACTATTGTATTTCAACGCATTTACTGTGCTTATTTTGAAAGTAAAAACATTGACTATATCTATATGTAAAGGCTTTGTCATAGCTTCTAAGCAACTTTCATTGGAATAAACATTGTCTGAAAATGACATATTTTCCCATTTTCCGGAAATGTTCTCTGAACACTCTGTGAAAGTTTGCTTCACTACTCACAGTGTGACTTTCTGGGAACTATCAGTAACATTTAGATACAGGGTTTAGCTAAATTATTATTATTTTTTTATGTGTCACATGGAACACGAGCTTCTAGTATTTTTGGGATTTCATGTGACAGACCAGAACAAAGCAGTGGCTAATAGTCAAGAGAAAAGAGATACATAAAAACCAAAAAATTACAAGTAAAAATCTGGAACATCCGGTGTGCATTTTTTATTCAGCACCATCTATGGTGTTAGAGCTGGAAGTCTCTTTTGAGGTATTTCTCTGCCATCCTTTGCTCATTTAGAGACTTGACATTTTTGGCCAAAATAACTTACACTCAGTCAGACTGAATGCAGAGCATCTGTGAGCCTCGGTGTTCACAGAGGCAATGTTGGTTCTGTCAGACCTTTCATAGCTCATAGATGCCAAAAAAAGATCACTTTGGTCTTATTTAATCAGAGCACTTCTTATGGTATTCTTACATTGGATTCTTATTTCCATTTTATTCCCTGAAGGCCTGGTTCTCTCTTTGAGAGGGTTACTCACCTTGCCTGCTCTGTCAGCGCCTGTCATCCTGTATTTTTTTTTTTATTAAACTTTTTTTTTTAATGAAACTGCAATTAGGAGAGATTAAGAACAATTCCTTATTTACAACTAGCAAAAGGCAGGGTCTTTTTAAGAAAAGGTGGTTAAGGAGCAGTGAGAGCAGACAAAATGTACATAGCGAAAAACAAACAGACACAAAAAAAAACAACAACAAATATGCTAGTTTGTCAAGTTTCTTCCCTTAACTTTTTCAAGCTAATAAGGTAAGAAAAGAAGTGAAAGAATGGGATACCAATGTGAACAGCATTTGCCTGTAAAACTATTTATTCTTTATTTTTTAAACTTTGAAATTTGTTAAAATTCATACTTTATATTTTTGTGGGTTAATTGAAAGGTTTCTTTGGAGGTTAATAATTATTTCATTCTTTTGTTTTGCTTCTGTGGTTTGCAAGAATATTCCTTCATGGATGTTTCAAGACATCCACAAAGGAAGAACTGTGGGACCATTTCTATAAGTACTGGACCAGTATGAGACAAACAAAGGAAGCAGCACAACAAACAGGATTGTTTCAGACGAATCCACAATTCCTCACATTTGACAAGTTTTTAATGTAGCAAACAAGAGAAAAATGTCAAAACAGTTTAAAACCATTGAAAATCGTTTTTATGCCTCATAATTATTTTTGCATTGACAATTAAGTGACATACTTTCAACAACCATGAACAGACATACGCATTCTAGACAACAACATAACATCTCTGAAATCCCCCACAGTTAATAATTGAAAAGAGTCGACTCACTTCTGCAGCCGTGTTAACTTGTGTTATCGCTGCCTCAAAAGAAGTTGCAATAAATTAACAATTCAAATGCCTGTGAAAACACTTACTTCCCGTTATAAATCAGAATCTACAGTTTTAAACAATTTGATCCAATTTTTTCAGCAGCTTAAAATTCTGCTGAGCCACACAGGTTTTTTTTTAACAGTCTTCTTCTGCTGTGACTGTTATTTCTGGTACTCCCTGTGGTTCCGAATGCTGGTTCTGTATTTGTGATGCCATGACCCAAGCCCGAACTTCTGTCTCCGTCTGGGTGGGTGATGATGACGATGCTGTGAAAAGATGGTGTTTCCTGCGCAGGATCAGAGGAGGGTTCTTCAGCAAGGTGTAAAGCAACGCCCAACGCCTCCTGGCTCGGCTGTTGAGTGGGGATGCTGAAAAGCAAATATGCAAAACATTATGATGAAGTTTAGGTAAAAATATGATGGACTGCCATGATGCGAAAAGGTTCTTTTCCAACCTGATTGAGCGTTCTCAAATGAGGAGTACGAAGTCGCATTGTGTTTCTCTATTGTGCTTGAGACCAGAAGCTGGCAGAAACACACCATGACTGGGTTGTTGTGATAATGATCAGCAAAGATCATCCCTATCCATGTACTGTAGCCTGAAGCAAAATGTTACATCCAGAGAAAATGAGCAAGAGTGAGGATTAAATACAGAGAAATATATGTTCTTCATATAATTTAGAGTACTTTCTGGGTTAACCTTGCTATTTTTTTATTTTTAATTTTTTAAAGTTGTTAGTTCATGTTACAGCCAATCCCTCAAAATATGTTTTACTGATGTCACGCCAGTTCAAAATTGATCTTACACCTAATAAATTTGACAAAATTAACATTTTTGCATTACTACCCCAAGCTTTCATAAGTGGGTCAACCAGCATTCATTTCCTATGAAGTTTCTTTGGAGTGTTTGATTCTGATCAAATTTAAGTATGCAAAAATAGTTATCCATTTCAAATACAAAATGTGAATTTGATCAGAAATAATTATTTTTGTCAACAGCCAAACAAAATAAATGCATCTTTCATTGTGTCTGGGAACTGAAGATTAAACATGAAATAAGTCTAGACTTAGATTTGACAGCTAAATACACTGAAAAGCCTAAAGTCAACGCTTCCATGCATGTCTTTTCCTCTTGTTTCTAGTAAAAGTTAAGCTCACCGGCATCCAGGTTTTCATATCCTCTCTGCATTATGGTTCGGTCAATGCGGGACACCAACCATGTTCCAACCACTATGCTAAACAGCAGGCGGAGCATGCAGGTGCTGATCCCCATAACCACATTGTAGAAAAAGAAGAAGTAGTTGAAGCAGTGGAACGCCTTCCTGGAAAGCACAGTGAGAGAAAGGTCAGATTTTTTTGATTGCTTTGCCATTTTTTGTTTTCCCACATGTTTGGTTGTCTGTATTAAAGGGGCGGTATCATGTATTTTCCAAACACTTGGTGCCATTTTATCGCACAACCAAGTAACTATGTTATCTTCAGTTTTCATAAAAGTCCTGTATATAACTTTTATATATATAAAAAAGAGAGATTTTGCAAATTCTAAGAATTTCCTACTATTTCCGACTGTGCCTTCAGCACTCCATCTCATTATGCTCTTTATAACAGTTCTTAAGAGTGCTGGACTTAGAAGTACTTTATAACATTAGCTCAACAGATCTGCAGTTCCACCAGGTGTTTGCTAATTGCTGCTGCCGCTAGTCTGGAGGATCTGAGTGGGCAAATCGCAGGACAAAGCTCCTCTGTGAAGTGGAAACTCAGCTGGACATTGCAGCTCCAAGATGGAGCTTTGTTGAAATAGGCAGCACTTTGTGAGATTATACGTTTATACTACAGGTAGGTTTAAGATGAAAAAGCTCAAAAAAGTTGATTTTACATGATGCACCACCCTAAAGTAAGTTTCTATGAGATTACTATTGCTATAGAAAATAACCAGCCATCACATTTAGATAAAAAGTTTTATAAATTTGGTTAGGATGAACAAGAAATGTTTGAATGTACGACACGATTACATAATGTAATCGATAAAGTACTGGAACTCTGGCATTTTCTTTTTAGTTATATAGTTTTTCTAGGGAACCAATAATGGGGAAGGCTTAGTTTAATGGCTTCTGACAAGTTTACTTCATTGGAGTTTATCTAATCAGTGTTTGCCCTTTGCCACCAACCGCTCCCAGTCCTCTGAGTTATTATTCACTGTTGAATAAAGTCTCCTGGTTTAGCTACCATTTTCCCCCTTTTACGTTCCCAAAATATACATGCCTGTTGTTGAGAGCCAGAGGTTTCTGCTTATCACTGGGGGACATTTTGTCCTGAAGAAAGAAGATCTGAACCAGAACTACCTGGAGAATCACCAAGCCGACCACCATTCCAATGGTCAGACTGAGAGACACATGAGAAAAGAGTCAGTGAGAGGATCCATCAGTATGCACAACTAACCACGGGGGAAGTGGCCTTACAAAATGAGTCCCAGGTTTGACAGCATGGTCTGGACTTTCCCATGCTGTATGGGAAGAACCAGCAAGTAGGCAAACAGAAGGGCAAACAGGAAGTGGACAAAATGGACAATCAGGTAGCCTAAAGGGAAATACGAGGGATATAAACTTTTAAGAATAGTTTTACTGTCAAACTTTCTCATCATTTGATTATTACACAACACGGACATTGGCTCTGAGGAATCACAGAAATATTTTTGATTTTGATCTAAAACCAATGAATTGTCTCCATTTTTATAAAAATAAAGGCTTACCCCATAACGTGAAGGCTATTTGCCATCCAGAGTATCTCGCAATGGACGCCTGTGAATTTAAACATTTGGCGTTTTGAGAAGGATGAGCTCTCTAACTCAAACATTTAAATCATGCTGTCATTCAAAATGGATTGTTCACACTTAAAAATTCAGTTTATACAAAGCCGTTTGGGCTAAGTGACCTTACGTGTAGTCTTCAAATTATCTTACTGTTCTAGCACAGGTGAACTGAAACCAAAGTCAATTTGCACCAGACTGGAATAAGTTCACATCTAACACTGGCAACCATCTTAAAAAGACTCAAAAGATACCTAAACAAAGTTGAGCTGCTCAAATCAACAAATCATTTACTTTCTAGTCTGTTTGTGTTGCACAATATGAAAAATTGTTCCTCAACCAAACCAAACTGTCATTGACTAGTTGCTGTTCATGTTTATGTGTGTTTTACTCACAACGCTGACTGCAGACTTAGGATTGTGGAACTTTTCTGGAAGAAAACCTTTCTGACCCCTCCAAAGTCTCTTTAAGTGTTTCCTAAGGCAGAAGATTATACTGAGAATAACCACAGGTCCAGCAAACAGATTAATTTACCTCCCAAGGCTAAAATTGGTAAAATTAATTTACTTAACTTGGCAGCTTTGTTTAAGTATTTCTAATTTGAAATGTTTTATTGCAATTTTTCCATCTTACCTGTAGCATACTAAGATATGGAAGGTGTACGCAACAGAGTTGAGACTGGCAAAGATGGTGGTGGCAAGCCAAGACTCTAAAACAAACCAAAGTGGTCAGCACTTATAACTAATTTAGGCTTCAAATATAAAGTGTCTGTGCTCTATTAGTTGGAATAAATTTGGTCAAACTGTCGTTCCCGATTTATTTCCAGTATTTGCACTGGTAGAGTTAAGCACCACCAGTACGATTTTGGTGATAAAGCAAAACATTTTAAGAGTCCTTAATTAAATTCACTCTTCTGACATGATAATAGAGGAACTCACTCCTGGCCACATCGATGAACTCTTCCATCTGCGGTATCATGTATGTCAACGCTTGTGTCTGGTTGCAAGAGCCAGAAATGTCTTTTAGTGTATTCTTCCATTCCTCCACTCGGTCAAAGGCAACATCACTGAGACTGTAGTCTGCTAGTGTCATCTAGAAAATGGCCAAGAAGACACATAAAAGTGGAAATAACGTGTTGGTGAGGGTAATCGCAAGCTCAAATGAGCATCTTGTACAAATTTTATTGGATGATTTTTTTTTTTTTTTGCACCGTATATAGGCCTATGAGGGATATAATGGCTGTGCCAATGATCCTGTTTGGAAACTTGAAGTACGGGTCCCAGTCATACACTCGCGTTTGGAACCAGCTGAGGGGTTTGCTAAAAAACAGAAAGTAGGTTAGAAAATGTGAAACGTTCACAATTTTTTTTTCAGATTAATTTGTTTGCAGTCTGAGTGATTTCGTCTATAAATTCATATCTGGGAGATAACTAAGACCTGTTGTGCTTGTTTCTTAACTTGCCTGAAACACTGAAACTGGTTTCAAGTGGCTCTTAATGTAGACAGCTTAGACAAATTTTGTACAACATTACAGTCCTGCCATGTCTGTTACTCATAATGTGCTTCTGTTTTGCTTCTGTGCATATGAGGATGAACGTTGAAGGTAAAGATGGCATCTGTATGAGCAATTTACCTTTGCTGTGGTGTTCTGTTCAGTAGCCGCTTAACGTGGTTTACCTGGTGTTGCTCAATTAGCTCTTCAGGATCCTAGCAACAGATTTGGCACAGTTACGCACAAAACTGTTTGTTAATGTTTCAAAAAATGAGCTTTCTTGTAACAAGAAATAATTTAAAAAAGAACATTTAAAACAGAATTATGCAAAAAATAAAAACAATGCCCTGAAATCACATCATATTCTGACTCATGTGAAGTCTTATATTGGGTTTTCTTCTCTCCACAGCAAACACACGGTGTTTCATGGACTGATTTCAGCTTACAAGCTCGTCATGCTCACCGCTGTTTCCAGTTGCAGACGTATGCGCACATCTTTAACCAGCATGTAAATAAATCGTCCCAAGAGGAAGACAAGCGAGAGGATGCAGGGCCACTGGGAAATTATCTTCTGGTATTTACCTAAAACCTTCGAAATCACACAGAATAAACAGCTGAACTATTTTTCAGATATCTTTGAACAAGCATAGAGCATGTAGTATATGTTTGTGTAAAGCCCAGTGGAAGCTGGATGTTTGTTCCATCGTGTCTTAAGTTTCATGAGTTACCAACCTCTCCACGAGGACAGGTGGCTGTATCCCAGACAGTGATCACAATCCTAGAAACAGCAGCCGAGACATTAAATACAAATTATTACCATAATCTATTTTACTACTACACTTAAAACTACACAGTACTGAATGTTTACCAGGCTATAGAGTAGAGTATCCCCAGCACTGCACCAACCGTTCTGAATGGTGTGGACAGACAGGCGAAAAATGGGAAATACACCAGACCCACTTCTAAAGCTCCGACAAGGTACACTATCGCTGAAGGTAAGCAGAGAGCAATGGGCCAGGGATTTTAATTGAATGTTGCATGCAGAACATGGTGATGACATAGAACAGTAACAGGAAGTACCTCTGGCCCACGATGGGACTGTAAAGGGGATGTAACGCTCAGAAAAAAGCAACAGAACGCTGCTGGACACGGCACCAAACGCAAAGCCATAGGACCAGCGGTTACTGAGGCTGCCTATTGTATCCAAAGGTCTGTGAAAAAAATATTATGAATATAAAAGAAGCATGTTACTAACAAAGTAGCGCATTGACAGCTAACAGAATTGTGTGACAGAACACAAAGTTATAGGAGTCTCATTTTCTTTGACTTACACCACAATACCAAAACGGCCCTTTAGAAACGGCAGTCTCTGGTCAATGGCCAGTCTCTGTGCTCGTCTCTGAAGAAATGACAACACTCCTGTAATCAGGACCTGGATGACAAGATAACACTTAATTAATGCAACTAATTAATATGACTTTTATTATAAAAACTAATTTCAAAAGTAGCTTGTAAAAAAAATGTTTGCTTTACATTTCACAGAATGCACATATTCTCATTTGTTTTTGCTTTGAAAGTGAATGTTATGTGTGGGGATAAAGCTAAAAATGTGTGATAGATGTTTTAAAAAAGAACATCCCGAATCCACTCCTTAACTCCAGGTCAGATTCTGATCAAAGCAGTTTTAAACGATCAATATTGGAACATCTGACTATCTGAGGTGTGTCTGTTAGGTCAGCTGACCATACAAGGTTTGATCGACCAGTTTTCAACGATGATCAACTAATCTTGTGGAAACGGCTTGTAAAACTGTATCTTAGCATACGCACATTGATCTAATGAATTTCCGTTTCCCTTAACAATGTTAGTGTGAAAACAGAACGCACTGTATTGGCTACTGAAAGCAATCAGTGTAATTTAGACCTGCACAGAGAGCGACTGAAACACTTTCTAGCATTCAAAGCAAAGCGCTGCATTTTTGAAGCACATTTTTTGAAGTTGAGTATGATTTATCTTTAATAAATGATTACGTTTTGCACTTTTTAAGTGATGTGTTTTCAGAACATTCTAGCAGTTTTCTTGTTTCCCTCGTATTTAAGCTGCATATTAAGGCTGTCCTGTAGAAACTCAGATGGGACAAAATATCTGTTGCTGGCAAGAAAAGAAGAACCTTCAACATTCAGAATTATAAGTAATCCGTGGGATACCAAAGAAATGTAGAATCATTACTAAGGTTATTAAGTGTTTTCAAGCATACACAATTGATATTAGAATTTTTTATGTCAGAATTGGAACTTTTTACCATCAAACACCTTGCCTTTAAGTGGTGTGATTGACATCACAGACAAAAAACCCTGATTGGGACATCCCTAGATAAGAAAAATCACTAAAATTCAGTTAGGCTTTGATTAGTCAACCATCCATTGTCTATACTCGGTTATCCTTGCAGGACCAGCTGACCTAACAGTCATGTTTTTCAAGCTGGAGTACCCAGAGAGAACCCACACCTGCACAGGGAGAACATGCACAGTGCTACCAACAATGCCACCGTGCAGCAGAGACCTCATTATGTTATAATTTTATTTACTTTATGATTTTCAATGCTGCCATGGTTTCATGTGCTCAGGCTAAGAATCATTTGTGACAGGTTGAGATTGATTAATATTTTCTTGAACTTTTTATCGCTTTGTTAACAGGCTCCTCCCACATGTTCTAAATAACTGGGTCTCTTGGTTGGACATGCAATGAAATATTTAGATTAGAAATTTATGAAAACCTTTAATTAATTTGATTTTTACTGCCAAAAGAATAAAAATATGGACTGTTTTTGTGCTGACCAAAACTCATAACTATTTGTGACAAATTCTCTTAAAAAAAATTACCTTTGCGCAACTTTCTAGTGATTCAAAAAGGGCTTGTTGTTTTGCTGTTTCTTGTTTTATGTACTGTAGGAAAAGTAAACCATTAACTTACTGCCGGAATGAGAGAAAGGTGCAGGAAAAGGCCCAGTGAGATTTTATTTTGACAGTCCACAATTGCAGAGTCATTGGGAAGTCTGTAAAAATATAAACATGTAATGCATTATAATGGACATCGCAAAAATAAACAGATCCCAGGCGTAATAAAATAAGTGGAACTGAACGGCGTAGATCGAAGGTTGAAGGCGCATCGGGCGACCTCAGTTTTTGAGCAATGTACAAAGTTATTGTTTAAAGCTCAGAATAAGCTTTAAACAATAAAGCTTATTTTGCGCTTTATTGTCAGCCAATAAAACTCTGCTTTTGTGGACCTTAAGCTAAATCAAACGGGAGCGGATTGTGGCAAAGTGAAAAACATTATCATAAAACTCTTTCTAGTCTCTGAACTGGATCTCTGTACTTACTGTTGCTCCTCTGTGATTCTTATCATCCTTGATAACGCAGCTCATTGAAGTCGAGAGACCCTTGTTTCTGCTCGACTGTACAGAGAAGGGAAGTGACCGGGGATAGAAACTGCATCTCAGCTTCCTGGTGTCAACCACGTGACAGATCTGACCTTTGACCTTAGGATTCAGCAGTTAGATTGTTATTTATTTTTTTCCCCCATTTTTCTTTTGATGTCCCGTTTGTGTTTTCACATGCCAAAGTATTTGGTGACACTTTCCTATTCTGTCCACATACGTGTCTCCTCGGACACACACAGCAGATATTTGTTGAGTGTTACTCAGTATAAGGAATGTAAACAGTGAGCTCAGCCACCGAGATAACCAGCAAATCATTCACCAGCTGCTTTCCCTTAACAGATCAATATGCCAGACTTCATTACACAAGAGAGTTTTGTAATGAAGTTCTGAAGAGGAAGCTGGTTTCATGACAGGCTAATTTATAGAACCAGGACTCATGTAGCCATATCCTACTTTCACATCCCATTACCATTACAAACTCTACAGTGTGTCATTAGTATTTTAGGTGACGGACTAACACAAAGCAGTGCGCAGTTACGAGGTGAAAGGACAAGAACGAATGATTTCAAAATGTTTCTTACAGGTAAAAATCTACTCCTTCATTTAAACGCCTATAAATAAAATCAAGTGCAACCAACTCCCTTCAGAGTCAGTAATAAAAAATTAGAAAATCCTAGATGTTTATCCAAAAAGATGAGTGATCTCACATGACAGAGATTAAGGGGCACAAACTGGGTTAAAGTTGTGAAGAAATAAGACTTAAATCATACAATAACCAAAGCTTTGAACATTTAGATCACACCTAAAAATGTGTAAGGTGTGATCTGTTCAGTGTGTCTTCTGAAAATTGAAAGAGCACAGTACTACTGCAAATGGCAAGACATCCACGCATGATGATAGCGTCCTCAAAAAAAGGGCAGTTCTTGTTCAATTAGTGTGCAGGGATTGCATCTCATAATAATTCCTGTTTCCAATTTTTAACAACAAACACGAGGAACAAATGAAACCAAAATGCAACATAAGGGCTGTGTGAAAAAAAAGTTATTTGTCACTTCAATGGTGCCCTGAAAACAGCAACTCGTCTTAAAACACAGTGGTGGCAGCATCATGCTGTGGGATGATTTTCGTCAGGAGCAAAAGATGAGCTGGTCAGAGTTGATGGGAAGACGGAATTAAATACAGGTCAGTCCTAGAGTAAAACCGGTCGGAGGCTGGTTCAGTCAATAAATCTGGGCTGAATGCACAAATACACGCCACATATCTTAGATTTTTATTTGTAGTAACATTTTGTAAGCGTTATATCATTTTCCATCTGCTTAACAATAATGTGCTGCTTTGTGTTGGTATTTCATAAAATCCAACGAACGATGACAAAATGTTTAAACAACTATAAATACTTTTGTAATGAAGATGTATTTTTCCATCCAGTTTCTGTTTAATTTATCTCTAGTATCTCTTTAGCCTTCCTTACGAACCTTGCATACAGCCACAATGTTGCACAGTTTTCAGGAAAACAACAAGAAGCTCACAAATTCTGATACTTTATTGCAAAACGACAGCAGTGGGTGTCGTTTTCCGGCTTGCCTTATGGCGTTGACTTTATCAGCCGTACAGGTCAGCAGCTTTGTTCCTTCACGATCAAGATGTCCATCTTGTTTTCCCTGAGAAAAGATTTGTGACACATGACACAGCAGTGATTCACTCTTTCAGCTGAGATTTCGAGTTATTTTTTCCTAAACTAAAAATATGTGTAAGGTGAAAACCTGTGTCAAGGAAGGATTCCCCACCTTTATTTTTCAAAACCTCTATAGAAAAGGCTTCCCATTCCTGTTCAATGGTTGATTCTCACTTAAATGTGCTGTATTTAAAAATAGACCAAAAATAACTAAAACTGTCCTGCAAAGAAAACTGGACAGATGCTTTTGCATAGAAAGCTTTTAACTTCACATTAGTTGACCACCAGGTGGCGACTAAAGCATTTTATTTTCCCAAAAAAAATCTGCTAGGGTGACCCAAAATGAATCTGTGAATCCCACGAGTGTGGAGCAGCTGTGTGTACTCACTGTCTCTGGACGCAGAGGAGACACTCATTGGCATAAGTGTTTCCATCGCTGCCGCACACAGGGGCAAAGTTCATGGGGCATGCCATGATTTTCTCCAGAGCAGGACAAGAAGGCTGACAGACATAAACACAACACAACATTAAATTCTGCTCATTTATAGGGAATTTTCTATTTGAATGAAATAAATGTTTAATTCTGAAATTCATATCACCTTTCTCATGAGTCCAGACTTGTCTGCAGCGTCTTTAGGAAAAAAGAAAAAGAAAACAAGTGCCTTTTTGTATAATCCAACATAAATGTAAGTGTTGACGTCAGAGTCCATATAACTTTAAAGCTTTAGATGACTAACTACTTTCAGCCCTGAGTGCCTGTAAAGTACCTATTACGCATTCTAAAGGGAAATCTGGATAATTTTGTATCTTTTTTCGTAGCATTTGACAGTAACATTGTGAACAGCATAAAGCAACCTTTATCACAGCAGGACTCATTGTGAACAGAGATAAAAAATAGTTACAACTGTTCTTTTCTATGAAACAACTTAGAAGAATACTTTCAAAGCATATTAACCAAGAAAATACTTAATTTTTTTCTTTTACCTGCTGCGACACAGATGAGCAAAAGCCCCAGTACAAGTCTCCCAGTCATGATGTTGGTGGATGAATAACTCAGACTGGACAAATACTTCTCTCTTTACAAGTTCCTTAACTGTGTTTACATGGGTGTGGGGGTGTGTGTGTGTGTGTGTGTGTGGGAGGTTGACAGCTGTTAGTGCTCCCTCGTAAAATAGCCACCATCATATCTTACGCTGACATAAAGATACTGCAAAACATGTGACAAAACCAAAAAAAAAAGTTCAAAGTAAATAAATAA
Organism: Brachyrhaphis roseni; assembly: GCA_903066815.1. Lineage (NCBI taxonomy): Eukaryota > Metazoa > Chordata > Actinopteri > Cyprinodontiformes > Poeciliidae > Brachyrhaphis > Brachyrhaphis roseni. The sequence continues at coordinate 33,342 of CAEFZY010000805.1, forward strand.
CCAAAAAAGAGACTTATTTGATACTTTAATTAAAACAAGGTTGTAACATAAAATGTGGGAAAAATGAAGTGCAGAGAATACTTTCCAGATGTATCTCTAGCTCTGGTCCTCTACTAAAGGGTCCTTGGTAGACGACTTTGAGGGTTCTTTGCAACATCTTAGATGTTCCTCAGACTTCTGGACTGGGATTTCTCCAAGTATCTGGATGTAACCACTTCCCCAAAGACCCTTCAAGTACCACATGCTCTTCCCTAACTCACTGGTATATCTTCAGTTTAATGTGGCATGTGTTGCCATCAAAAGGGATGGCCACATAGTTCGAGGCAGTCTTGCCATGGCAAGGCAGATGGGGTGTCTTGAACAAGGACACACTGACGGTGGCAGACAGAGTGGTGACCAAACTGGCAACCCACTGACTCCTTGCACCGTTGCCACTGTCCCGCAGGATTTTAGCTCAATCTGTCTCCATTACCTGAGGGGATGATGCTCACTTTGACCCAGTGGTTTCCCACTCATATTCTGCACAAATGTTCTTAACTGGTATGGCAGATCTGGGGCCTCTATTACTCTGGTGCTCAAGGCCTGCTTCTGTGCTGT
>CAEFZY010000807.1:0-30682 GCA_903066815.1 Brachyrhaphis roseni
AACACTTAAGTGTGACAAACATGCAAAAAAAACGGAAATGAGGAAGGGGGCAAACACTTTTTCACACCACTGTATATTGCAATAGCTCCAACTCATATGTTAATTTCTGCGACCGGTCTTAGTTGTTGTTAACATCCATTTCCTTTGAAGTAAGACTTATAATCTCAACAACGATTTGTTACTAAACAGATACGAAGCTGCACTCTGTGTGAAACTCCACAGCCGACATTTATGGATTACTGATTGTGAGTCTCCTGAGCCACACAGCAAAGAGAACATTTTTGTTTGAAAACCTCACACAAACACGTACACCCCCGCACGCATACACACCCCCACACATCCACATCTACTAAGAGTCACTGTATTTTTTACAGAATGACTCTGCTTCTTATCACTACGAAAGGTTAGTGCAGTAAAGAGCCTAGTAGAGGAAAGCAGAGTGAAACTGAGTGCAGTAAGTTAATGTAAAGAGAAATCTGTTGCTTTGTAAAGGTGACTGCAGGGGAAGTTGTAGCAGAGGTGTGGGGGTATGAAAATGAAAAAAGACCTCCCAGCAGAACTGTTGGACAGGTGTCAGTGGAAAAAAAATATAACTTCAAGGTGAAAAATTATTTTCAAAAATAGAATCTCTCAATGGCAATCTGACAAAAACACAAGCAGAGCAATGCTTTTTTTCCCCATTATCTGGATTTTATCTCTATTTCAATTATTATCAAAGCAAAAAAAAACAAAACACTATTAATAAAAGGTACTTAGATTTGGAACAACAATTCACACAACTTTTCAAGAGATATGTTTCTGAATGAAGTGTAAACAATCTAAAAAAACTAAAAACTCCTTAGGCTTAACATTACATAAAAAAAACCCCAAAAACTTTTGATTTAAGTTGATATACTTCAGTGTCACTGGGAAATTCTAAACACATTCTTACTGTCTCCACTCCCAGGATTTTTGGAGGTTTGATCCTGGATGTGAAGCGGAAAGCGCCCTTCTACTGGAGCGACATCAAGGATTCGCTCAATCTTCAGTGTCTAGCCTCTATTCTTTTTCTCTACTGTGCCTGCATGTCCCCGGTCATCACTTTTGGAGGTCTGCTTGGAGAGGCGACGAAAGGCAATATAGTGAGTCACACAACAAGTCCCTTAAAAGTCCGTTTTACAGGCTTTTCAAGAACCTAGTAAAAAGGAAATCTCCTGAGTTTAAAATCAAAATGTGTCTACAGTTTGAACTTCAGTACAGAAATTCTCCACTGATTTGGTATGTGGCTCAGTCTCTGCTTTGCGTCCATAGAAAATATATTTAATAAGTCCCCCATCACACTGGATTAAAACCAAACCACAACATTGAAAATCTAAAAGAGCATGGTACTCTCTACAGGATTTCAAGATGTCTTCTGGTCTTCATCAAAATCCATTACAACATACAGTATCTTGTTCCTGGGGGCAGCCTGGTCATCAGATAATTTAAAACTGAGGCTTCAAGCTCACTACACACTCACAGGGCTGTAGAGCGGTGTTGGGGAGGGGCGTATAATTTAATATAATAATCTTTGTGGTGCAGTTGCAAAACACATTGCATCCAGTCACTGCTATGGCTCAACAAGTAGCTAAATTGAACACACCATCAAATGATCCATAATCTCTAAACCAGTAAAACCAGTTTTATGTTCAGACTCCTTAAACACAGAATTAGTATGCGCTGGATTTCCAGCAGAATCATCTTGGCAGCTGTAAGAAAGTCGCACACACACCTCCAAATTGTGCATAGGTTGATGGTTCTAAAGTTCTTTTTTTTTTTTTTCAGGTCACAAAATCCATCTTTCTTGCTGTTAATTAGAAGTCCTGTTATTGTATTTGAGGAGGAAGTGGAGCAGCAGCTAATGGGTTTCTAATCTGATTTTATAATAATTGCAACTCATAAAACAACCCACATAAAATCATTTAGGCTGTAGAACCTCAGTGTGATCACCTCACTGTTATCAGTAGAAACTACTAATTTAGTATTTTTTTGCATAACTTCAGACTGCAGCAAAAAATAAAATTGATGAGTCACTTTCACATTAAATTTTTTTTTTTTAGATTTGTACCTATCTAGCCTCTTTTGAACTATCCTGGAAAACTTGGATTGATCGTACAAAAAATATTTTATGTTATGAAATTATCTGTAATGCAGAGTATGTCTCAGTTTACTTAGCTGGACTTTGTCCAGTACAGTGTTGCTCCCCCTCTCTTTTTCTTTCCCTCCCTCCCTTTTATTCAGATGCCCTTACTAGGGCAGCAACTGTTGGCACAGACAGTCTGTCAGCTGATGTGTGTAATGTGTCTGAGTAAACTCAGCAGGGCAAGAGCAACACAAAGATATGACTTTTGACAAGTCAGCGACGTGGAAACATTTCAGCTGTCTGCCGAGGCTCTCATGTTCAATTGAAGCTCTCTTTTTTCTTCTCTGGGTTTCCTTTTTTTTTTTTTATGTGCTTCCTATTTCCCCCCAATTTTTTCCTGCTGTTTTCTTTCCCTGATTCTGTCCCTCTCCTCTGTCTCTGCAGAGTGCAATAGAATCCCTGTTTGGAGCATCACTGACAGGAGTGGCATACTCACTGTTCGCGGGGCAGCCTCTCACAATTCTTGGGAGCACAGGGCCTGTTTTAGTGTTTGAAAAGATCCTCTTCAAGTTCTGCAAGTGAGTTCATATTACGGCAATGGGATTTCATAATTTGTCAATGTATTTATTATTTTCTACACTTCTTCAACCTCCATGGTCTTGCTTCCTTTCTTTTCCAGGGATTATGGCCTGTCCTACTTGTCTCTGCGGACCAGCATCGGACTGTGGACGGCGTTCCTGTGCATTTTGCTGGTAGCCACGGATGCAAGCTCGCTGGTCTGCTACATCACCCGCTTCACAGAGGAGGCCTTCGCAGCCCTCATCTGCATAATCTTCATCTACGAGGCTCTGGAGAAGCTTTTTCACCTCGGAGAATATTACCCCGTCAACATGCACAACAATTTAGACAATCTGACTTTTTACTCGTGAGTATTAATATTATGTTAATTGTCTGAATGTTTTTCTGCTTATAGACTTTCCTAAGAATGTGTTTTAAGTTTTTGTCCGACTAAATCTTTGCAGTTCAGTTTCAGTTTATGCATTTAGTCATCTCAAGACAAACCGGTAAAATTCATATCCATTATTTATATTATAAAATCAATACAATTTATACAGATGTTATCTAATCGTACAGATAGAAGCAGATTTACATTCACTCAAATTTAGTCAGTTATTCCTCAGTGCAATCAAACTCAGTTGATCATATGCCAGTTGTTTAATTGTGATCTATTTCTGAAGGCTAAGCAGACCATGTCAATAACTTCTCCCTAATAAGCATGTTCAGTGGAATCAGTTTACTATTTTACTGTTGGTTTTCTTGTTCCCAGCTGTCAGTGCTCTCCACCAGCCAATGCGTCCGATCAGCTCTTGCAGCAATGGAACCGAACAGGGTACAACAGCTCAGACTCTATACCATGGAGCAACCTCAATGTTTCGGTGAGACTGCCTCATAGCGACCTCTGGTGGAAAAATCCGTATTTACAGCCTCAGAGAGACTGATTCATGTGAAGCAAAGATGGAGAACGGACTTACTTTCTACTTTGATCTAGACTCTTGTTTAGATGTTTCCTTGTCTGGGTAAAATATTTTAAAAGTGATATAATGAGATACCGAAGAAACACAATGAGAAGTGCTGCCAGCCAAACAGCTGAGGCTCTAGATAAAAATCGACAGACACCCAAAGCTAGCTCACGTACACCGAAGCATTTCCCACTTCCAAAATTATGTTTCCTGTTTTTTGTTTTTTTTGTTGTTCATGTGGACCTCCCTTTCCCCCATGAAGAACTCTGGCGCCCCCTAGGGGAGGTATTCGCCACACTTTGAAAAGCCCTGACTTAAAATATATCTAACCTACCTGAACAACATTTTTAAGCTGCAGATGTTTCAAAAACTGCTATATTTGTCAAAACAAATATAACTCCCACATTACAACAGTAATGATATTCTCCTTTTCCTTTAGATGTGTAAATTGCTTGACGGGGAGTTTGTGGGTCCTGCCTGTGGTCACCATGGTCCTTACATCCCAGATGTTCTTTTCTGGTCTATTATCCTCTTTTTCACCACCTTCTTTTTATCATCATTCCTCAAGCAGTTTAAGACAGAGAGATACTTCCCCACAAAGGTGAGATGTTTGTTTTTGGCACTGTAGAAAACATGTGATTAATACGTCATGTACAATCATATTCAATATATTAGAATATGTGTTCAGATGAGACCAGTTCATCTGCAGGTATTATACATACTTTTCATCTGTGTAAAAAATATTTTTATTGTTCGGATGCAATTTTCTAATCTTTAATGTTGCGTTTTAATTTGCCGTAAGCATAAAATCATCATCATTAGCTGAAATAAAGGCTTAAAAACATCAGTAACTCAATCACTTAGTAGATTGAGTTACTGAAATAAATTACGTTTTAAAGTATTAAATATGACTATATTGTATATTATAAAAAAAAATACAGATACAAAGAAAAATTTATGTTTCTCCTGTAGTGTGGGTGGTTGTACCTACAAAGTTTTCACGGTTCTGTAAATGTTTACATTTCGTCAGTTATTATCATGCTTCAGCAGTTATATGTACAAAAGGAACAGAGCATCCTCCCACACACCGCATCTAGCCTATTATCACTTGGTGTGGGCAGATGTTGGCATTGTGTGATTTTCACTGTTGACAGAAGTATAATTATTACTTCTGCGTGTCTGCAGAAAGAGTGTGCTTGAAATGAAGTAGGTTTAAATTCTATTTTATAATTAAATTACCCCTTCTGGATGTGTGTGTTTGCTTACCTTCTAGGTGCGATCAACCATCAGTGATTTTGCCGTATTTTTAACCATAATGATTATGGTGGTTGTGGATTATCTGATGGGGATTCCGAGTCCTAAACTGCATGTCCCAGATCGCTTTGAGGTTAACATTATATTATCATTTTGCTCCATTTTGTTGAAGAAAATGTTTAAGCTTCATGCCTTGTGAACTACGTAAGTGAAACCGTCATTTTTCCCCATAGCCAACATCAAAGCACAGAGGCTGGCTGATGGATCCCTTAGGAGAAAACCCCTGGTGGACGCTGCTGGTGGCAGCGGTTCCTGCTTTACTCTGCACAATCCTCGTCTTTATGGACCAGCAGATCACTGCAGTCATCATCAACCGCAAGGAGCACAAGCTGAAGGTTAGACCTGACTTAGAAAAGAATGACTCCTTTATATATTTATATATATCTATTTATATATATAGGCCTATGTATATATACATATATATATGTTGGTTGAACAGCAACACAATTACCATATTTTCCAGACTATAAATTGCTCCAGAGTATAAGTTGCATCAGTCGACAAATGAAGAGGAAAAAACATGCAAGTCACCCTGAACTATAAGTTGCATTAATTTATAAAGTGGCCATGTTAGTTATATAATCCAGTGACACGTTGTGTTAACCTTGGCTTGGATGTTTGCTGGTGCACCGATGTCCGAGCACCGCATAGTGAGGCAGAGACGCATGCAGCATAAAAATTACATGAAGCATTACACAAGGAACGCCCGAAAGCAAAGTAATTTATATTCATCTCCTTGGCAACTATCAGGACGTGCAGACGTAACTGCACTGTTCACAAACCTCTCCCAGCAACACGTTTTTTTATGCATCCAGCTGTGGACTCCTTTCTTCAGTTCAGGCTGTCTTTCTTTCATCCTGCAATTAGCTTTCTTTGTGGGAGCAGAGGATAATGTTTCATCCTTGGTTCATGTCCAACAGTATGAATTAACATTTGACGCATCAGTCAAAAAATGCTTCTTGAAGAGGAAAAAAAAAACCATATAAAAGTCACACCTGACAGTAAGTAGCAGGACGAGCCTAACTGTGAAAACATGTTCAAACCATATAATCCTGAAAATATGGTGCGTGACTGTGCAGCAAGAATCGAATGTATTGCAAACTTGAATGCTCTTGAATCTAAAATAAGCAAACAATACATGGCTCAGAGACTTACACACGCTATAATGTATTATAAAATGCAACAACAAACTTGCTGTCATCTACAGTTTGTCATATAATTCAACACTTTCCTTTTTCTCCTACAGAAAGGATGTGGTTATCACCTGGATCTCCTTATAGTAGCAATAATGCTGGGGGTGTGCTCCATTATGGGCTTGCCATGGTTCGTGGCTGCGACTGTCTTGTCCATCTCCCATGTGAACAGCCTGAAGGTGGAGTCCGGCTGCTCGGCGCCAGGAGAACAGCCCAAGTTTCTGGGCATTCGGGAGCAGCGGGTCACTGGATTCATGATTTTTACCCTCATGGGCTGCTCTGTTTTCATGACCTCTGTGCTGAAGGTGAGATCGGCGGAATAATGTTTTATTTCACTGTATAGAAAAGTAATCGGATGCAAGTCATATTATGAATGTTTATAAAGTTTTCTGCATTTTATGACTAAATATAAGTTCATTAATTAATACATGTGATTTGTGGCTTTTTACAGTTTATTCCCATGCCTGTTCTGTATGGAGTTTTTCTCTACATGGGTGTCTCTTCCCTCAAAGGCATTCAGGTAAGATTCTGCTCCTCCAGTGTTTTGTGAAAGATCTGTCTACCTTCTAATAGCAGTTACATTTTTGTATGTCCGCGTTTCTCTTGTCTTAATCACAGCATTTATCAGTGGCTTTGTATTTTTTCTCCTTAGTTCTTTGACAGAATCAAATTGTTTGGCATGCCTGCTAAGCACCAGCCTGATCTGATCTACTTGCGCTACGTGCCGCTGTGGAAGGTTCATGTGTTCACGCTAGTGCAGCTCACCTGTTTGGTGTTGCTATGGGTCATAAAAGCCTCTGCAGCAGCTGTCGTGTTTCCCATGATGGTAATTATTTGATCATGTTTGGAGTCACTATTTTAAACAGACCTGAACTAAAATGACACATTGACAGCTTACTGGGACTGTATGGCTGGGTAGGTTATATTTAATTTATTTAGCTATTTTTTTTTATTTTTTATTTTTAGCATGAAAGGCCCACTGAATAAATATAAACATTACAGCATTAATTTTATTGTGATCTACTTACATTGGATCAAACAAATGTTCACACTGCTGTCAAAAAGCCAGGATTTTGTAATGTTAAAAAAAATGAAACCACAGTTACTTTGAATTTGTGGTATGTCAAATCAATCACTATTAATTAAGATTTTTGTCAAACAATTATTTTCAATATTTAGAGCATACTTCCTAGACTACATTTGGTTTATTTCTTGCCTATTTCTTGTCTGCAGGTTTTGGCTCTTGTGTTTATTCGAAAGCTTCTGGACCTTTTGTTTACTAAGAGAGAATTGAGTTGGCTAGATGACCTGATGCCAGAAAGCAAGAAGAAGACAGAGGATGACAAGAAAAAGAAAGCACAAGAAAAGCTGGTGAATTAATTTATATGGCTGTTTTCTGTGGAAATCAATTATTCTAGGTTGTATAAATATATAAAGACAAATTTTACAAATTGATCAGACTAGGCATTTCATGTTGCTATGTAATACTTAACTATTCAGCAACAAATCAAACCATTTAGATTATGCAACTTTATTTTCAGATTTTTATTGTTATCCAAATAAACCTAATAATGGCCATGGAATCAGTGTTATACCTAGACTTTTTAATGAAAAGTAAGTAAATTGAATCTCAAATCAGGTAATTGTCACTTTAAGAAATTAAACAGCAAATCCTGGCAATGACTGTTTTGAAATGAATTGTTATGACACTGTTTGCTTAAGGAGGAAGAATCTCGACTGGAGGAGGAAGAAGAAGAGCGGAAGATGAAGGTTCGCTTTGAAGGCTCAAACCGGCTGAACATCCCAGTGAACTCGTTCTCAGGAAGGTGAGCTTTGCTGTCCCTAAATAGTCTTGCTCATAATTAAATGCTTTACATTACGACATTAGTTTTATTGTGATCTACTTACAGTGGATCAAACAAATGTTCACACTGCTGTCAAAAAGCCAGGATTTTGTAATGATAAAAAGATGAAAATGTAATAAATTGTTCAAAAATGTTTTTCCACCTGTTATGTAGCATAGATCCTGTACATTTAAAATAAATAACACATTGGGGAGAAAATTATTGAAAACACAAGACATAAACTTGTTATTGAGGCTGCCATGATTCCAACAGAATCCATGAAGACCTTCTGACAATAACGTCCTGTTCCGCTTCTGACAGAATCCTTTTGACTTAAGAAAGATAAAGAGAGGCTCAGAAAAAATCTACACCTAGAGGACAAATCTGTTATGATTCGATGAAACTAATCTTCAATTTTTGAGCCACTGTTCCTTAATATATATTTGGCAAGTATGCATTTAGGAACATATCGTCTTAGTGCATTTTTATTCTGTTGTTTTGTCAATGTGGGTGGAATTATCCACAATTTCAAATATCAGTCAGTTTTGACCTAATGTCCTGAGACCGAACTTTCACAGTAATAAAAATAAACAGGATTTGGGATCGTTGATCAGAATGTAGAACTAAAACTCAAATTTAAAAATGCTTAATTGATCCCAACAGAATGTTGTTTACCAGAAGAATTTATTTCTTGTTTCATCATGTTGTCTTGTACGACTTGAAATGGCCATTTGTAGAGTTGTGTGTTATTATGTCCATCTCAAACAGATCATACAGAATAGGAGTAGTGACCGAAAGCCTCCAATGGAAGAACAGGTAGCAGGGCTGAGTGTCTGATGCAAAACAGCTGAGCCACATGGCTGCATATTAACTCTGGTTATCCATACTGGCATGGCACAAATGTCACTATATTGCTGTTAATCTAAAAAAAAAAAAAAAGATGCTTTTTTTGAAGGTTAAATAGTTTCTGTTGAAATGTTTTGTTTTGTTTTCAAAAGATTTAACTTTTACTTACTTTAGCAATAGCTGTTAAACAAATAGTTCTTGCTTAAAATGCAAACATTTCTTTCTGTGTGTTAATCCGGAATGTTCTGGTTTTGATCCGTCTTCCTGTGCTGCAGTTTGTTTTTTAAACCCATAATTTCTGTGCATGCTTGTGTCTGCGTGTTTGAACTGTTCTGCTCTCATCCTTTCCCACTGACTCAAATGTCCACATGCCTGTCTTTCTCTTTATGTTTCATGTTTGCATTTTGGCATGTAGTTCTGATTCTGACGCCTTGGTTGTAAATATCTCTGATGAAATGGTCCAAACCGCAGTGTGGAAAGCAGTGAACTCGCGTGCAGAGTTCTGTGTCCAACCTGTGAGGCGTTCAGGAAGGTAGCTATGCCATCTCCTGCAGTTTTCCAGAGCCTCCCATCAGTGCGATGAGATCAGTTTGTTTTGGAGACTACTTTACCGAAGCATGTTTATGACTCTGTCGGATCATGATGTTGACATGGAGACAAACAAACCTAATCTGAGTCTCAAAACTGTACAGACCCCTGCTAACATGTCAGGGTTTATTATACAAAAAATTAAAAAGTTTTCACCTTTGTTGTAATGTTTATTCCTCACAATTCTGCTGAAACAGAAATCAAATAAATTTATTTGGAGAAAAAAAATATATATATATATATATAAAAAAAAAATTATCCACATTCTTAAATTACTTTTAGAAGTAAGACATCTTTTGATTTAAAATTAGTTTTTAGTCCCGTTAAGGTACATGCCTCACAACAGTTATAGTGAATGTGATAAACCTGAAATATAGTTCATTTGCATAGATAACTACACAAAAACTATGCTCCAACACTATGGCACTCATAAGTTGAACACAATATTTTCACGTTTTGTGGCAATGCTGTTATTGTTCAATATTGTGATTTCCTCCTTTGTTATCTGGCCTTTGGCACAGCCCTCTATATGAGTCAGATGTGGACATCTACTACAGTGAGACTCCACCTGATAGACTGAATATTTTACAATAGTATGCAAAATATGTCCTGATGACATTTGAAATATGAGTACTGCATTCCAAGCAATTCCTTATAACAGTCTTATTCCAATAGTTATATGTATCCAGGTCTAGACAACAGTGAGGTTTCAAAAACAAGAAGAGACTGACATCAACACAGAATCAGCTATATGAACTTTTGTGAAACTGGTTTTGTTCTACAGGTGACGTTAAAACTGTGTTTTCTGTCTTACTAAGGAGAGATGCTGTCAAACAGAGAAAGTAAAACATCTACATGTGACTAAAATATGTTATAGGCAGACATTTCCAATGTGGATTTGACTTAAACCAATCCCAGAAGAACACCGTTTCCACAGGAAAATAGTTCCAGTATCATGACCTGAATTACCTTTCTTCAGGTGGAGCTGGAGGTTTTGCCAATGTGAATGAAATTACGAACCTAAACACCTCAGCTGTTTGCTAGTAAGCTGACAAGGGGATATTCAGCATTACTGTTGGAAGGAAAATTCAAGTTTTGGACTGACTTTGCCTGAATCCAAAGCTAAATCCAACAGTAAGGAGTCACCCAAAGAAGGTTGTGAACAAGAGACATCTAACAGATTTCTGATAGACAGTTTTGCAAGGTATTATGGGTAAATATTAATATAAAATTGGGTTATTGTTGCTTTTGCATTTTGTTTTCTTTTCCTTGTAAGAGATTTTTTTATTCTTATAAATCCATATAAATGTGGGGCATTTTTTAAATTATTCATCATAGTTTGATATTTTTACTCACAAATACCTGGAATTTAACATGGGTGTGTAGAGTCTTGAAAATTTAACTTCACAGACTATTAAAGTGGGACAACTTTTACAATTGACTTTGAATTTTTTTAGAATTATAATTAAACAGAGTCATAAACATAGTCACCATAAATAAAGAATAAAAGCATTGAACAGACAGAAAATACTGAAAAACTTTAGATCCCCAGAAGAATTGGGAGACGTTCCACTGCAATTTAAAATGAAACATAGCAGAATGCTATGTGATCATATCTTTAAAAATTATATAAAAATCTCAGAAATATTTTTTAGTTGTTGTATATGTATATCAACAAATAAATGAATTGTCTGTGAAAATGTTAAACCATTTTCTATTTCAAAATAGGAAAGGCTTAGTTGTTACAGTCTCAGGTCTCTAAGTTGACCGATCTAAATGTGTAATGTGTCATTACTGTTATGGCCACAAGTTTTGACCTTGACAGAAATTTTTTCACTTCAGTTTCTTCATATTCTGTTTTAAAATTGCTTTTATTATTTTGAGTTATTTCAAACACTAAGTAGTTTCACTTAATTTCTCCAATGACACCAAATTTCCAGGTAACGTCTCTTAAGCATAACCTAGTTACTAGCACAGGCGAACTTGTCAATTACCCCAGGTAAGATAATTTCATCAACTTCTTTAGAAAATTCTGATTGCTGTACGAAAGGACAGATGAGCTGGAAGTTATAGTATTCTTGTGAAAAGTGTGTGGGCAGATGCAAGAAACAGCTACTAATGATATTTTACTCAAAGAAAAGGTTTTCTGAATGGCTGCAAAACTCAATGTGAGATGTGTGATAGTAAAGAAAACTGTACAGGCTTTAAAAGTGCCCAGCAAGGGCCAGAATTATGTCCTGTTGAGGAGTATGTTATCTTAAAAAGTTGTTACTTCCTGTCCAGAGCTTGTTCAACATTGGTAGCAGGTGGATTTGAGAGCATTTGCAGAGACAGTACAGTGAAGAATTTTGGATAAAAGCCTTGTTGCCAGAAGGACAGCACATGTGACCTAAAATCTGCAGGAAGTTCTAACTACTTGCAAGGCTACTGGTGAGGAATCTTCCTTTTGAATATTTGCAAATTTGGAAAATCATTTTGTCATTAACAGAGAGAGAGAAATGTAAACATATTTTAAGAGTAACTCCAGTGAGAGCCTGTAGTGCTTAAGATCAGTGCCTAAGCACTAAAGAGGTATAAATGGGACCCATCTGGTAGGGGTTTGGCCCAGAAGACTATCTGCAGCTTGTTCCAGTAGATTACAGATGGAAACACAAAGAAAAGTCAACACTACAAGTGTTGACTCTTCACAGAAATTTGGTGGATTTTTTTTAACTAATGAAACTACTCATTAGTCAATCCTGAGTGTGTTATAGAATTCGTTTGAAACCATCAAACACATTTCTGTCACTAAGAAAACTTTTAATTTTGACTGTAAGTTAGTGGTTTCCAGTCTATTGTTATAGTAGTACTTGAAACTTAGGTCAGAATAAATCTGCACCGTTTTAGCATTTGTATGAATTTAAATTATGCTGTAAAACACCTCAGACCTTCTGGGACTTTGTTTAGCCAGAACTCTGGAACTGGAAGCTGCTGTCTTACATGGTACTATGGTACTACTACTGTATCCTTGAAGTAGTATTACTGGTAATTGAGACACTTAGTAACTGCCTTTAACAACACAAATCTATGCAAGTGCTCATCCTGTTCTTCTTTCTTCGCCTCTGAACAGCCAAGAGAAGGTGGCCTGTGTTAGAGTTGATGTCAGCCCAGATTCACCAGGAGAGGGCTCCACTACAGAAACCTTCCTGTGATGAAGGAAGGCTCACCTTCGTCTCCTGAGCCCTCAACACTTTCCTGCTAAGACGGTGCCTCGTCATCAGGGCAAAGAGCAAAACTGAACTGGAGCAGCACAACCCAACTGCAGGGAAACAGACAAGCTCCCACAAATGCTGAGAGTCCTACATGTTCATCAAATGTGCCACGGTGCACATCATATCAGACATCTAGAAGAAATATCAAGAAATTATGACGTTCACCCTTTAGGGATTCTCTAAACCTCGCCAGTTCTTCTCGACAATTTGAACCGTAGATGCCAAAGGAAGGCCATTTTTTTTAGTCAAGATTTGACAATTTTATTTCATTCGTTGTTTGGTGTAAACTTAACTTTTTACCCAGTGACAGAACTGTACAGGTTTTGTTTTACCTCATATTTTTTATGGAACAACAGCTCCAATGTTTATTTAACAAACAGAGATGCACCATGAACCAGAATCAGGTAATTTTCAGCTCAGTCAACCCTAAACAGCAACCGGCGAGTCAGACACTCTAAATTCTAATCTTTTAATAGTTATTGAATGCACTGTATGTAAACACTGACTTCTCTTTAGAAAAGAACAAAAAAAAGCTTAAAACACTTTTCAAAAGGAAGCTATTCCATCTACAGAGGTATGTTGGCTAATCATTCTGGGCTGCCATAAGAGAACAAGACTTTCATCAGATAACAGGAAGGTGGAATGTATTGGAGCCATGTAAAGCTGTTTTTTCCTTGAGTTTTCAACCTCTTTCTGTCAATTATTTTGAATGAGGTGTTTAAAAATGAAGTCAGAGGAAGCACACAGATTCAAGAAGCTATTTGAAATATTTTATTTTACCACATGCCTAGACATTTCTGTGGTTTATTCTGGCTACGAGAAAGAGCAAGACTTTCAGCATATAACAGGAAAGTTGAACAAAGTACAGCAATGGTGGTCTGTTTTACTCTTTTTGGGTTTACAGCATCTGTATGTCATGAAATATGATGTATCTGGAAGTAACAGAAAATACACAGGAGACTGCTGTTTTAGTGATGCTAGCCAATGCTAACTTTGGCTAATAATCTAAGAACAGTTTAAAATATAAACTCTCTAATCTTGTTTTACAGGGACTCCTCTCTCATTGCAGTTATTATGTCTTCTTATATCAGTTCTTTAAACAAAAGTGGAATCTGAGCAAATCAGCTTCAGCAGCTCAGAGATCAGAAACTGACCACAAAATTCTGACCAGTGCATCTCTTAACAAAAGCCATTAAGGTGCTGTCCTTTCAATTCATCCTAAAGATAATTAGACTTCTATTTCACACTGTAAGCCCTTTGGATTTACTCAGAAACCATCTCTCCTGTCTCCATGGGGACACGCAGTGTTTGATATTGCTGCTCTGAAGTTGGTCAGTTGTTTTCACCGTTCAGCTCACAGATCGTAGTGGACGTTAGTATTTTATCTGTTTGTGTGCTGTACTCTTCATCTGTGTTATTGTAGAAAAGAGGCCATATAAAGTCTGTACTGTACAGGAAGCACTTTGACTGTAAACTTTATGATTTAAAGCAGATTACGTTGTTTAACTTCCTTTCATGTAATTTTTTTAGAGCTGTACAACTACAGTTTGAGATTGGTAAAGGATTTTAGTCTCTTTTTTTGTCACAAGGCAGTGATAACTACTTGGTCTCTGTTTTTTTTTTTCCTGTCATCGCTGGCATCATAAATATTTTAATAAGTAATAAAATCTGTCAAGGTGCAAAATAAAGAACAGAGTATTTGTGGACCGCAGTTATAGTTGCACTTGTTTTTATACTGTCTGTATTATTGTGAATATCAACCGTGTGTTGTATGAAATGTCTAGCGTTTAAAATGGTTTTATGCAAAATATTTTTACTGTACATGTAAAAACTGTTATTGTAGGAACTTTATTTTGTTTTTATTTTATTTTATTTTATTTTATTGCAAAGTGCAGTCCTGTTTTAGCAATAAATATTCTCAACAAATCAACTTTTGGAGTCCCGGACTCCTCTAATATTCTGCCCAAGAATATTTTCCTGCAACGTTTTGTGTGTCTGTTTCATGGGCTCTGTGTGTAGCGACTCTGCAAACGACCGTTTATGGTGCCTTGTTGATGCTCTTAATGAGCAAGCGTTGTGTACTGGTTCATGTAAAGGCGCACAGATTCCAGAAAGGGGCCGTTAACCTCCATCACACCGCTGTGTCCGTCGTGTTCTTCCACGTCTTTCCCAAAAACATGGACTTCTGTCTGTTTTCCATTTAAAATGTAACTAAATGATGTGTTTCTGTGTCACAGCTCTAGTACATGCTCACCACCAAAAAAGAAACAAAAAACGTAAGAATACTAAACTAAAGTTTATTGACATAATCAGTTAGTGTTAATTATCGTGGTGTCGGTGTCAAATATAAATGTGTATATTTAATTATTTTGCAGAAAATTAAACCTGTCGAGTACTTTCAGAATTATATAAATTGTGTAAATTATGAAAGACCCTATTTTCACAGGATCACTAATCAGAATGTATGAATCTGAATGAATAGTCTCCTACGGAAAGTGATGTCTAGCCACCTAAATCACTTAGTAAAAATGTATTTCTACTGATGTACAGATCATCAGTTATTATGTTTGCTAACTTCTTCTGTCACGGTTGATTGTTGCAAAGCAATAAAATGAACTCTTGGGGATTTCTTTCTGTCTTTCTTTAATAGTGCATGCTAGCTGCTGTCAAATCCTATATGAGGTGGGTTAGTTGTAGTTAGGAAAACGTTTTTGAATGACTTTTGTGGGAGTTGTGAAATCTGAAATCACAGCAGAAGAGTACTCAGAAACCATTGATTATTTGTTACAATGTCACTTTTTATCCATTCAATTCTTCTTTATTTCGGTTCCAATTTGTTTGAGTCAGTGTACTCAAAAACATTGACACATTATCATCCCAAAAATAATACAATATTTCTGTGGAAATTTAACATTTCTTTATATTGACAGTTGGTTTTCAAAGTGGGTGTGAATTGACATAGTGATGGTAAAAAAAATAAATAAAAATCTTGCCTGGCAGATCAAATTTTCTTTTCTCAAAAATTTGTCGCCACCTTCTGCTCCTCCCTCCCAAGAAACTGCAAGGTCATGAATTGGTCCAAGGGCAAAATGACCAACATGATGGGACTTGAGCTTATCATTTTTAGGGTTTAAACATGATCTACTGTGGCATGTTTGGATAAATCCAAGTACAGGGTATAAGCTCAAGTGTATCCTTCCAGATTTTTAATGTTGGAGGAGTAATGACGGTAGGTTAATTTGCTGCTCTATGTCATGGGTATGTTACTGTCATTGAGGTTATTTGTCCAACATTTAATATTTGGTCTAAACTGGATCATCGATAGAATAATTACCCCAAACACAGCAATCCGATACTAAAGAGAAAATGCATCAGCAATGATGCATTTTCAAACGTGTTGACTAAAAACATGCATCTTTGTTTGAAACCCATTACAAGCTAATATGGCAGTACAACCTAAACTTGAAAAGTTGCATGTAAATGAACAAAAGAAAAAAAAAAAAACATTTGGAAAAATCTCCTTTTGAGACCATGATGTGATCTTATGTTGCAGATTTTATTTTGTTACTGATTTATGAATGAAGTATGCTCTATAACCAAATGTGAGATCATTGATCTAACAGCTGTAGCTTTGTCCAAACCATCACAAAATCTGCAGCAGAATGATTGAAAAAGTAAAGCATCATGGAGCCCAAACAGCCCAAAGTCTGTAATTGAACCTAAGTGTTCCCGCCTCGGCATACTGAAGGAATGTTTTAAAGCTGTGCAAAGGGCATTACTGTTAAAGGTGGTTATCTTATTGGTCTTTATTTCCATGTACTGTCAATAAAACTTCATATTTGAAAGCACATATGTTTTCATGACAGGCAACTGCGACAATGTTAATATGGTAATAATTACATTTGAAAATTATTTGAACGTTTCTCATTGTATATACATGGACAAAGTTAATCCATGTGTATTATTATTTCTTAGTAGACTGAATATCAGAGATCAAGTTTCATTTCAAGGATTTGTTTTTTTAACAAATGGTTTCCAACCTGAGCTCTGGCTGACATTTTAATAAACAGAAGGTATTTCAGAGCAAATGCAATAGGGGGCAGCAGAGACACACGTTACACACGACTGCAGACGAGCAGTCAATTTCCAAATCAATGCAATTTCCCATTCAACCAGTTAGAATTCCTGGAATAATGGAACACCGCCTTACTGTGTATGACTTAAATACACAGTAATTAAGTCATACTGTAAAGATACGATTTTTTTATTTATGATAATAGCATCCTAGAGGACAAAGCCCAACCTTTGTGTGTTTTTGTTTTGACCCAGTCAGTCAGCACTTGGTCAGGTGTTACAGGTACAGTGAATTTCTTGGTTCAAGAAATTTGAATAATTTTCCATCTGACTCTTAATCTACTGTGGTAGTGAAACGTGATTGACGTTTATTTTCCTTCTGGAACATGTTTAATAATGAACGTCAGAACATGCTGTACCTGTAAATGCTGGAGGAAATGAAGTCAGACCTTCTCTGCTTCCAATTCATCTTAGTTCCTTAAATAGAAAGATTTTTAGGCTCATTTGAATGTAATGATGTGTTGTAAATTTGCACTTTACAAATTAACTGAATTCAATTAATGCAATTCAAAAAACTTTAATACACTGAAATTGTGTCTTTTCCAGAGCTAATTTATGGCTATTTTATTGACTATGTCTTAATGATAATTGCTCATGTCCATTGTCTAAGAGATATTTGAATAGTAAATAATACCAACAAAACCCTTTTTAACACAGTCATGTTGAAGCCTGAGGGTATAAGCTACTAAACAGTACTGGTAAAGCAGCTGAGTTCACAGAGTTCTGTGTTCACTAATATTAATGGAAAGCTGAGTGAGAGGAAAAAGTGGAAAAGGTTGCACAAGTAGCCGTGGTAACAGCACTCTGTAGAGAAAGGCGAAGCAAAGCCCATTAAAGAGTAAGGCATGGTGGACTGCAGCAATGTCAGTGCATTAAAATCCAGCACATGTACTTTGACTAGGACAGGCTGAAAGGGTTCACATTTGGACTAAGGACACAGTGGACTGGGCTCAGTGGTTTAACGTCCTCTTTTCAAATAAATATTAACTTTACATTTCATTTGGAGGGCAGCATAGTGGTGCAACTGTTTGAAAGTTTTCCACGAGCTGTTTCTTGTTCTCCCTCAAGCCAAATGCATCCAGCTTGTCCATATTAAAGAAAGAATAAAGATAATGGAGTGCTGGATTTCTATTTTTTGTTACTCTAAATTGCTCTTAGGAATAAATGGGTCTGCACATGATTGTTTGTACTGTCCATGATGTTTTCCGCCTGTTATCCAATGACTACTGGGGATAGACACCAGCAGTGTTAAAAGTTATTTTGGATTGTTTTTTTTTTTAATTTAAGGTTTGAATTTTGGTTTGAATTTAAGAAACTGAATTTAAGTTTTTTTTTTAGTTGTTGAACCAAATTAATATATAAATGATGACTTTATGCTCCCCACTTTAGGATCAGAACAAAAAACCAGCCAGTCAGTGTGTTGACATGTTGCCTATTTAGTGACAACTGGGAGAAAATTAAGCATACCCATTAAATCACAAGACAACATTACACCAGGTGTAGTTTTAGTAAACAGGAGTATAATTCTTAGTTGACAAGTTAGTAGTAACATCAGCAATTATTTCCAAAAAATTAATTTTGCGTTCGGCAGTGAATAATTTAAATGTAGGAACATTTTCATACAAAAAAAATGTCCTGTCATTGAAAAAAAAAAAACAACTGATATTTTGCTACCCATTAAAGATACAACTTTATTGTTTTTTTTTGCATTGTTTTAAAGTAAACTTTGTAAAGAAATAAACCAGAAGCCAGCAATCATACATCTCTGAACATTACATATTTTCTCTGACACATTTCTTAAACTCTCTGACCAAACTCACTTCTCTCTGTCATTATACAACAGATACTACATTACCCATAATCCATCACAGATATTAAACTTCTGCACTAAAGTGACCATTTTCAACTGCCTTCTTTCACTACAACCACCATTTCCACAATTAAGCAGCTTTAAAAAAAACTACTTAAACAAAATATTGCTGCTTCTGACCGGGATGTGTAGTGGTGTGAACACATATATTTGCCTGGATAAATCTGAACACAACATGTAAACCACCATCTGCTTAATTTGATGCTTACAATTTTTTGGCCTCTCTTAGGACGAAAACATTGATAACTTTCTCTTTTTTTTTTTTTAAGTGGGTTTGTCATTTAAGCTCAGACGGCAGACAACCGGGGAACCTACAACACTGCACTGTGATGGAATCAGTTTCCCTCAACAAGGAAGACCCTCCATTTCCTCATGTGGTGCTTGACGTTCAGTTAGCAACGTTCTGTGGCCCTTCGGGGATTAGCGACATGAAGAACGTAATGATGAAGGACCATGTGGAGGACAAGAAGCCGGCATTGGGGGCGCTGTTAGGATCCTCCGCTCCTTCCTCTCCGCTCTCCCCGTCGTCGTCTGATGCGTCATCGTTCATTCCGTCCTGCACAGATAAATCACAGTCAGATTAGAGGAGCCCAGTGAGATATGATTCATGCCAGAGGTTTGCACTTCAGGCTGTTTTGTGTGAAATATGAGCTTGAACTTGAAAGCTTAGTAAGGTGTTTTTCATGCCATCTGCAGCAATAACTATCAAAGCCCGACTAAAGTGGAAGAAAAGGATGCCACACTTTCCATTTTACTACAGATTAAATGAATAATCTGATTAATCATTTCATTATTCAAATAACTGCTAGCTAATTTAGTAATTGATCACTAAATAAAGAGTACAGACTCAGAAAATGGCCATTAAATGAAAAAAGCAACAGATAAAGAGCAGCAATTAAGCCTGAAATGTACAATAAATGCACTTTATTGTTCAACAAATACATATATTTATTGTACATTTTGTAATTAAGATAAGATTTTGTGAGTAAATATGTTCACCCAAACATATTAACTCCTGAAGTGGCAGAGTTTTAGAGTTTTGGCGAGTCAAATTTCCTGTCATTACATTACAGGCAACAAAATGTTTGTTTTCAATTATTAGTTTATTTGTAACTCTTAATGTATTTCTAATATTGGATAAGGAAGATTTTTCACTTAACTTAAGCAGTTAAGTGAAAAATCTGTAGAATGTGCCAATTTTTTTATCCTATTGTCAGAATAATTGATTGCATAATTGATTAGAAAAATAATAGTTAATAAACTCCCTTCACTCTGATACCCCTAAAAGTTATAGCAGTAAAATGTGTTTGAATACAAAGCCACAGATAACAGAGAAATTGCAATGTGAAAAAATTTACACCTACTACTTCTCAGTTGGGTTGGTTTTGGAAGAAAACAAGATATTCAATGAACAAAACTGAAACTCTCAAACTATTGCAACTTCTAATCTCCAACGTTTCAGGTGACAGATGAGAAAGGCACTTTACCACTTCTTGTAAGTCCTGGTTTTGTAGTTCTGCCTCCATTTCTTCCTGATTGGGCCGGTCTCCAGGGAGCTGCAGCTCGTTTTCCAGGTTGAAGGGAAACCAGCCGGCCTGGTGGCTGCAGGCGGAAAACATCAAAATCATATCTGCTCTGATCCCAAATCTTCAATTATAATAAAGCAAGAATTTGTATATGACAGTATAACCTCTTACTATGTCAAAATAGGGTAAAATATAAGGTAGCTTGAACTCCATAATGACAGGGTTCCCACAGTCTGCAATTTGATTCAAGTATTTTCCAGGTCTGAATGAGTATGGAAAAAGAAAACACAAAAGAATGCAAAAAAAAAAAAAACGTATTCCAGACTTTACTCCCCACTTGCTTATCTAAATGTGTCCTTCCAACGTTACTTGATTTGTCTTCTTGTCCTTTCTTCCTTGTGTACTTTCCTTCCTGCCTCATTCTCCCTCACTTATCATTGTATCCTTTCTTTCCTTCCTTCCTCATGTTCTTCCTCGTGATTATTTCCATCTCTTTGCCTTTTCCTCTGTCCTACCATCCATTCCTTCATCCCTACCTTCATTTCTTCTCGTCTCCTTCCTCCTCATTTTCCCAATATTTATTTTTCCACCCTTGTCTCCTACCTCCATTCCATGTCTTTTCTTCTCTTTCTTTGAGTACTTTATTCTTCCCTTCCTTCTATGCTTCTGTTCTTTTCTTCTGTCCTCCTTTCCATCTTTATCCTTCCTTTTTCTATTCTTTTGTATGTCTCTTTCCTAACTTTCTTTTCATATTTAAGCTTCAATTTAGATCACTGGTATCTTTGAATGTATTCCAGACCATGATAGATCCCATAACGTTGTATGTTTTATAGTTATTGTGTTGTAACTGTTTTTTTATGTTCTGTATTCTTCCAGTCTTGGCCAGATTTCTCTTGTAAAGAAATATTTTGATCTCAATGGGACAAACCTGGTTAAATAAAGATAATTACTATTATTAAGTACAGCCTTAATTTCCATTGTCCTCATTTCTTTCACTCATTCCTTTCTTGTGTCATTTCTTCCTCCAAGTTTCTAGTTTCTGCTGTTTCTTGTTTCACTGTATACATATCTACCAAACATTCACAGTGAATTTTTCTCTTAAAATAGCAAAACAAAGACTGATATCCTCTAGAATTTTTATATGAAAAATGCAGAGGAGTTCTGTAATGAAAAACCCTGAATCACATTCACTGCTTTTAATAAACTCACGAGGGAAATATTTTAAAGGAAGCTTTAATTTCAGCATCATCAAGTGGACAGACGATTTCTCACTGTGGGAATCGGAAGCAATTGAGACAGTACTTTAAGGAAATATGCGCTCGTTGGCACAAGCAGACAAAACAACGCTTCACTCACAGGTAGAGCACCAGCATGGCCATCATCACCATGACAAAACGGCTGAAGGAGGAGTAGAAGTAGACTATACTGAGCAAGATGGCAGCGCGAGAAAACGTGTAGACCCAGTCCAGCCAATCCCTGTTGAGCTCCTCCTCGTTCAGGATCTCCCCTCCTTGAGCGTTCATCTGGACTTCCGGGTTTCCGTGGCGACCCGCCTGCGGCCGTTGGCTCAGAGGGTCGGACTGGCTGGACTGAGCGGAGGGCTGGTCGGGTCGGAGGAGCTGAGAGGAAGCAGCCAGTAACTGGCTTCAGGAGAGGAGAGAGGAGGAAGAGTGTGAAGGATTTCTGCTAACAGAAAGGCTCAGATGAAGCTAAAATGACTATAACAAAGCGGGCCGTACTAGTGCATGTAGTACTGTCTTGCATACAACTGCTGCCACCACATCAAAGTCATGGGGGCGTAGTAAGAGGGCGTGTTCATGGGGGCTGTTGTCATTTGATGATTCCAGCTGGAAAGAAAACAGAAAACAAGACTTTCAGCAAAAACACAACTTTTTCATTTCATAACAGACTGATTGTTCAAACTAGAGAAAAAAATAAAACAGCAATGCTTGAGGGAGATCAGAACTTGGTTTTAGTTAAACAGAAAACTAGGTTATATATATTATAGATGCTGCCATCAATTATGCTGGCAAATCGCAGCAGCCTAAACTAAATCAGGAGTTTTAAAGATAAAAACTAACTTTGACACTTTAAAATGTCAAGTCTTCATCTGCAGTACTAAATCACCTCCTCTTCCCGCGCTCTGCAGCACTGTAAAAGTTAAACTAGTCAAAAAGCTTACCTATGCATAAATTGCGAATACATGTGGTGGTAAGGGAAGGTTCCAGCCTGCTGTCTCAGCCAATCGCTGCTCTCTCCTGCAGCCACCTGATCAGCACTATTAGAACTCTGAGAGGCCTGCGACCAGAAAATTGGCTGAATATTAGTGATAGACATGAAATAAAAGCACATAGCAGTTTGTAACTCTCAGAGAAATGTGGATTACAGCAGAGAGGTGCATGATGAAAGGAAGTGAGATGATGATGAAATTATTTGAAAGATGTGAGAGGGACGCGGGTGACCCACCGTGGGACCGGCGGCGCTCTCCTGAGACTTGTTACCGCGGCTGCGGGGCGGCTTCGGGGAGCTGGGAGGGGTTCTGGAGGCACACACCAGATGGAGCATATGGTACTCATCCTGCTGCGGAGGCGAGTGCAGCTCATTACCTCACACAGTCAAAGTGTTGCATGTTCTCTACAACTTTATACATGTACTTTTACCCACACGGACCACTTCAAAGCACTTCGAAACCAAACTTTTTAACATATGGTCTGACAACTTATAAAAGACAAAAAGATTCATATTAATACAATACAAGTGAAACTGTCAAACACTGAACTTACAGCACTAGTTTAAATTTGAGTACAAGTTCTCAAGCAAATCTAAAAAGAGCTTAACTGTAATACTGGATAAGAAAGGAGTAAAAGTTAGGATTTCCAATATTATCTTTATTTGCTAAATCTCACAAAAGTAGAGAAAGAAAGTCCTAGATGTTCTTTTTACATCTGAAGTTGTCTAAAAGCCCTTTAAACAAACCAAGAAAGCCCAGATAATAACAGGCATTACTATTAATGACCCACCAGAAATGACAGAAAGAAACTATCAATACCTTTGACCAGTGAAGGCAACCATTCATTTTCTTTAAGTTCTAAAAAGACCAAACTGTAAACTGTTATATAGAGCTTTTAATCAACACTTTACTACAAAAACAACTTACCAAGATGAATATTCTAATTGTATTATTATTTAAGTTTTCCATTAAAAAATATCTCAAACGTAGCAACATTTTACAAGAATTGCAGCACATGTTTGCAGAACAGACACAAAACAGAAAGAAAAACATTGTAAAATGAACACGGTACTGGTGTTACTGATGGGCCAGCTACTTAAACAGCAGCAGGTTTTTTCTGGAAAGTGTCTCTCCCCTCAAGCTCCAAGAAAGGCATGCAAGTTATGCTGCGTTAAATATTGCTCTGGCTTTCTAGGAGTTTACTCCTGTTGTTTCAGAGTTCATTTGATTAATTAGTGAGACATCATAGAACCCAAAAAAACCTTCGTTTACCCAACATATTTAGTCTTTTTTCTGCTTTTATTTTGTATATTTGGTAACGTAAACATGTTTATTGCAGAAGAGTAATTGGTGAAACAAATCAATTTAGGAATATAAAAAAAGAAAACATTAAAACTAATGGATTTCAATGTCATGCACCCATCCAGCTTTTAAAATCTTAGTGGCACTTCAAACTAAAATTTTTAATAAAAAAAAAAAAAAGGGAATACAATTTTACTACTAGCACCTTCAGCAACTTACCTTCCGAAGGACATCTTTTAAAGTGAGGTGATCCAGAAGCAGTTTCCCAGAATAAACCAGCCTCTGGTCTTTGGAGCTCTAAAAACACAGAATAATGATGATGAGCTCAATGGAGGTCAATGGCTTAATTAATGACATGTATTTTTGGAACAATGTAGGGCACGGAGTTTTACTCGTGTTTCAAAACAAAACATCAAAAACAAATGAAATGTAAGTTTAAAACAGAGAAATGTGAATGATTATGACATCAAAGGCCAAGCAACTGGTGCAGGTAATGAGAATGAGATTGTAGTAACCTTAATACGGATAAGTGGCTCTAAATGGAATTAGCAGATTGTACAACAAGGTCAGAGCATGTCCTAATTAAACCTAAGTTCATTCTACCTCCATTCAGGAATTCAATCTGTCTTTAAAACCTTACTGTGTGTTTATATATAAAGATATATACCGTAAATAAAATATAAATAAAAGAGAGAATGTGAGAAAAAGGGCTCAAACCAAAGTACAGTCCTCTGTGAGGTTGCTGCAGAAGCTAGCAGTTTGTCCCAGTGTGTTTAAATGAGATTGCAGCAGAACGAGTTCTCTGCACAGAGCAAAGAGAATAAAATCAGATTAGCTCTGCAATAACGCTGGAATCTAAATACTGGAGAGCTCTGACGTCAAATTCCTTCAGCAATTCTTTTAATGTTGGAAACCCAATTTCCCCGACTTGAGAGATTAGATCAGAGGTGTGCAATGCAACATGATATTTTAACAGTGATAAGAATCAAGACAGGATCTCAGCAGAATCCACAAAGTAAAATCGGGTTATGAGAGTTTTGTGGGAGAAAAATAAGAAAAACTAAAAACTTGCCAAGCATTTTAGGAGGTGAAACTGAATCTCTGACATTCTTCTAGGCTAAGGCTCTTAAGAAACATTTCATCAGATGTTTAACAATTACATAAGCAGATATTTTACTATCAGGCAATCATGGAATTTGTAATTACACTGCTGGTTGTGTGTCCTCCAAAAAACCCCAAAACAAAACAAAAAAAACTTAGAACTGTTATAACAGCTATAACTTACATAACTTATAACTGTTTCAGAATGATTGTCTATAATGTTATGTAAAACATCCTAACATATCTTTACGTTTTATTTTATTGCATTCACTGCTGTAGTGAAAACTTTACGATTCAATGTAAGTAGGATTTTTTTAAACTATTATTTCCAAGATATGTTCAAACACACTAAAAATCACATGCTTTTCCAGTGAAAAGCCCAGTATTCACCAAAAAAAATTGTCAATAATGTCAAAATAAATTTCTGAATTAAATCAAGAATGAAAATCAAACCAAGCTTTTTATTTCAGAGCTGAATGTTCTCCATATCGGTTAAATTTTTGAAATGAAAAGCTTTCTTTTTTTAACCAAATTTCATGTTTCGTGATGGACCATTACAGTTTTTATATCTTTGTATAATTTTGATGGTCAGATTTATTGTTTGCATTGTAATTTTCAGTTGTTTTTTTTTTTGCCATTTTGCAGCAGAGAGCTGACATTTAAATTGAGTGTTATATATGCAAAATTACAAGGATTTGTAGTTTTACCCTTGGTTTAATTAGGTACCATGACAAGTCTATTAACTGACATTTAAATAAAGAATAAAATATTACCAGATTTTATAGCAATATCTTAAACAAAACATATCATATAAAAAAGCTGGTGATTAAACAACGGAATGGGAATTAAGATCAGGAAAAATGAAACATAATTTTGTTTTTTAAGAATGATCTTTGGTATACTGTTATATTCATAAGAAAAACAACTTACTGGTTTGCTAGGGTACACATCAGACAAGTGGGCTTTGAGCTTTTCCACGGTCCAGTTCTGATAGCAATTGATTGTCTGGTCATCGTACTTCTGGTTCGGAGCCTTGATAACGAGGATGACAGGACTGTCCACAACACCTTGATCCATGACTCAAAAACATTTGTCTTCAATGAATTATCCAAAGAAAAATGTCTGAGACACGCCTTTCTGTGTCCTGCTTTCACTCCAAAATATTGTAAAAAGTTTCTTGCAACGACGGAGAGAGAATTGATATTGTTCACACGAACGACAGCTGGGAAAGAGGGGGAAAAAACAAACCAGTTAGAGTAACTATTTTTAAAATCGATGATGAAGAGGACAACCGAAACTACACGAGTGGCAACAATTCACTGACAACTCAATCTTTATAACGAGCTCATACGAATAAAGAAGACATTCATGGTGTGTTTAGCGTGATATAATAGACAAAAACAACCGTTAAACCTCGTCAGAGATATTTAACAGATAGCTAAGCTAACATTAGCTTTAATCGTTTCTCTTATAACCACCTCTACAATGTCAAAGACAATAACCTGTCACCTTCTTTAGTTAACTGCACCCGCTCAAAAGACCCAGTTGTGTGTTTAAGTCCTGTCTAAAGGAAGTCAAAGCTGGTGTGCAGACCTTGTTTATCTCCAGTGACCGAAATGTTTCATCGTTAAAGCCCAGCCTAGCGTCTATTCCCCTTATTCGTGAGTAGTGTTCGCACTTGATAAGCAACACTTTAGCTCGCTACCGCCACTTATTGGTTAGAAAACAAAAGGTCGAGTAAAAATAAAATTAAATAAAATAAAATACTTCTCTTTGCAAGTAATCACCAGTACTACCAGTACTGTAAAAAATAAAAATAAAAAAAAATTAAAATGTTGGACTCAGATCCCCAATGTTGGACAGTTGAATAAAGTACATAGGAACAAATGATATAGGAATAGTAAATACATTTATTCTGAATTACTTGAAATACAACATAATTTTACTCTAAAAAGCTGACTGAAACAATTTACATTTTAATAGTATTACACTAAAGACAAAACATAGGAAAAAAAATACTTTACAGGTTCATGGCAGCTTTTCTCCATCATTATTATTATTATTATGACCAGTGTTGGTTCCTGTTTGCTGTATTATTTTTGTTTATTACTGTCATCTACTGGAGAAAATTGTTTACTACAATCCAGGAGTTTTCAAACATTTTTTAGGGAATAAGGAATAAGGAATCAAGCTTTTACAGAATTTGGCAAAGCAATTAGTCTACATACCAGTGGAGGGATTTTTGCCTAGCCCACTTTTTTTGTTTTTCCAGATTTGTTATAATTCATTCACATTGAAGAATAAAGGATTTAGGTGTGTAAATTGTTTTACTATTTCTCTGAACTCATGGGTTGTTTGGAAAAATCATTTATCATTTTGGTTAATTACTTCCAACATGAAGCCTTTGTCCTTGTTCTCCTTCAGATAAACACATGATGTATACTTCCTGCCTTGAAAAAGTTGCCCTGACCTGGATACTGTTAACACTGTAGACATGGCACCTGCTAAAATATACATTGCCAAAGTGAAGGGCAACATCGACATCAGTGGTCAGTATTTTTTATTTAATGGCTCAGAATTAAGCATTTCCACTGTTCACTTCCTGCTCTGGGTATCCATCCATTATAAAGGATGTTTGTCACACTCTCACTTAGTGTAGCAGAGGGTTATATTAGATAAGAGACACATATTGACCTAATGCTCATTATTGTGGGTAATTAAAGAGAAAAGGCCTGGAATTAAGACATTGACCATAATTGTTACATAACCTTTCACGGCATTAAAAAAATGTTCTTAATTCTTTTAGCTGTTTACAGATCACATAGAGCTGGGTTTTGAACAAAATGCACAGGTACCAAAAGGTTCCCTGTTCCATGTAAGCCTAAAATCATCCATATCTATTGCCAAAGTCATGTTATTTAACTTGGTTGGGTATTTCTATTTTAAAATGAGACAAACATCTCCCAAAGAATGTAATTCTACAAGACTCCACTGAGTGGTCAGTGAGTCTTCATGAGTGTTATGTAAAACAGACTTTTTTATATTAATATCTCAGCTACAATGTAAGTATTCAGCACATCAGGAAGGAAAGAGTTAAAATAAAACATTAGTTATTCTTCAATTTAGTTCTGAAAGCTACAATTACATATAACATTTCAAGAATTGCACAGTCTGCATTTCTCCAACTTTAGCCAAGAACTCTTTCAGCACTTTTATACTTCTGATTATTACTTCCGTGAATGTCAGCCTGCTCTCTGATGCCTTTAGAGAAATACCTCTGACCTATAGCCTGATGCTTAAGTTTGCCACTTTATGGAGGTTATCTGCAGGGCATACAATCATTTTAATGGGATTTCCTTCAGCAGAGAGGAAGATGTGAAAAAATTTGAGAATATCTAGAGAAAGCAAAGAAAAAGTTTTACACATGGGGTAATAAGTGCATGATAAAGATTACAAAACCTTGGAAGATATGCAAAACAAGCAGTTAAAAACTAAGAAAAAATAAAATAAATATATTGTATACTAATACAAAATAAAGTTTAATAGTTATCTATAGGAATTGCTTTTAAGTATAGCAACAAGAAGAACCTGATTACCACAAGTGGTGATGACAATCTGACAGCTGGAGTATCTTGTGCTGGTAATATTTAGGCCAGGAAAGTTACCAGGAACCATTCATAATAACCTCCTAATAACTGGATAAAAATGTCTTTTGTGGTAATACTGCATTACATTTTCAAGAGATAACAACACTAAAGAACCAGTAACAAGTTTAGAATTAGTTTTTCTCACCATTAGGTTGAAAACAAAAGTCTTTATTTCACAATTTTCCACAAATATCAACATCTCATAGAAGAAAACACAGTAAAACTGTGTTTTGTTTAGATTTTAGTAAAACTTAAAATCTAAACAAATTTGTGCTTCTTGAAAAATAAACTTTTTATAGTGAGTATCAATTGAACTTTTTAAAGGCTGCACTGTTTTAGGCAACACAGTTTGTCAAGCAGGTTAACAGTGTGTGTGAGTACGAGTTCAGTAAGATCTCCTCTGCTTCTTTAAACACACCAGAAGGTTGATATCGGTTTATGGAACAAGTGGATCACAGATTTGATTATATATCTATATATCTATATATATATATAAATACATTTTTATTTTAGTTTTTTTGCCACATGCCGAAGTGTCCTTGAGTAAGAGCCTGAATCTCATGCTGCTAATTGATCCTATGTGTAAAACTGGAAGTTTTGAAACAACTGTAAAATGTAATAATGCACCATTTTCAGTTTTTCCAGACTATTATTCAACATTGCATCATTATTTCTTCTGCAACATTTGCCCTTTTGTCAATCCAAACAGAAAGTGAATGACAAGCCACTTTCGATGCAACAATGCAGTGGGTTTTCCTCCTCTACTGAACTAAACAGATTCAGACAATCCTGCATCCCCTTTTGTTTGTGGCGAATGCCTACGTCAGTGACTCACCGGTGTGAAAAGGTCCATGGCTGGAGGAGGTTTTAATTAAGTGGCAACAAAGAAGGCTGCAAAGCATTTTGCGTTGGAGGTCAAAGTACAATCTATCTGTCTAATTATTTTTTAAAGGGTCTGAACTATGAGTCATCTTTCTACCATTTCTGATCTGTGTAAGGCATTGTCTGCTCCAAATGCATTACTATGACTTGTTCATCACCTCTAAATGTGTGTTGACTTTACTGAAGTGCTGCCTTCATGTTGACATCTCCTACCTCATCAATAACACATTATCTTTTTGTGTGTCGAACCTCAGCTAGGATAACCTAACAAAAGGTTGTAACATGTATTAAAGATGGTTAATATTGACACATTTGTAAGGCTACTGCTTTAATTTTC
The DNA here is from genome assembly GCA_903066815.1 of Brachyrhaphis roseni. Classification (NCBI taxonomy): domain Eukaryota; kingdom Metazoa; phylum Chordata; class Actinopteri; order Cyprinodontiformes; family Poeciliidae; genus Brachyrhaphis; species Brachyrhaphis roseni. The sequence goes on from CAEFZY010000807.1 coordinate 29,687, forward strand.
TCCTCTTTCTGTATAATTAGAACTCTCAAAGATCAGAAAGAACCATTGTTTTTTTTTTTTTTTACATTAAAACAGTTAAAATTTTATGTTCTACAGTTTTTTGTTAGACACGGATTTACCCAAAATCACACTCCTTGGAACACCATTTTAAAACTTACAACAAATTGACTTTCTGGCTGGAATCTAAGTTTCTTCCCCTCTGCATAGGAAAGAATCAGGAACAGAAGTATTAAGAGGTCTCCTGTACACTAGCTTTCCTGGGATGTACAGTAATATGAAATAAATGACAGTCCATTAAATGTTCGACTGTTTTTTTTAAAAAAAAGCACATATTAAGGCCTAATTCTTTATTTATCTGTGAAAAAAATTAAACATTGAATTTCTTACCTCTGAATAAATCTCTTATTTTTGAGGTAATCTTTCTCTCTGCCTCTCCACTATCAGTGGTCAGCTTATTCCAACTCCTCCTGTTTTATTTGAGCACATATGTATGCAGAATCAGTAACCCTGGGATTATTTAAGAAGTTATAGCCAGTTTTGTTGCACCACTTAGTCAAGTTGGATTTTTCAAAGAAAACCTGCAACAAGGCTTTACCTTTGCAAGCATTGCACTTTACCACCTGTGACCACAAACTAAAATAGCAAATAAATAAGAATATTATTGAAAGGTTTGTTTATTACTTTGACTCAATTCACTAAGCCAGACACATAGTGCAGAAGACTAAAGCACAAATTACATCAGGCATATTAAAACTACATTTAACGTGTACTTTCAGGTCACAATTTTCAAAAGGTACTTTTAATCTGACAATAGCTTCATTGCAATACGTTCTAGTTTATTGAATGTGACTGTACTGTTGGGACATGTTCTTCTATCTATAAATACCCTTAATTGTTATTAGTTCAGTTACTCAGATTTGATAGATAGATAGATAGATAGATAGATAGATAGATAGATAGATAGATAGATAGATAGATAGATAGATAGATAGATAG
>CAEFZY010000813.1:0-26812 GCA_903066815.1 Brachyrhaphis roseni
GATTCTTATAAACCGACATGCCACCATCGATTATGTTTGCAAACTTAAATTTGGCAAGCTGTTTTACGTACGTGTACTTATTAAACCGCAACGTTATTGACACACAAGTAGAGAAGAAGCGGAGAGACTGTTTAGCCAATCAGAATGCAGAACACGATGCACGATGCAAATCCGCGAGACCGCGAAAGGTGAACCGCGATATAGTGAGGATTCACTGTACACCACCAAGCAGGCTCTACTGTTGGAACCAGCCCTAACGGCTCGGTGGCATCATGCTGTTTATCCCTAATTCTGATCCTGGCAACTAAGATATGGCTGTTTTAGAGATGGTATTCCTGTCCTCCAAAGCATGTTATACACACAGCTGCCATTCACTAAACTTTTTTTGAGTCGGCCCCTATTCAAAGTGAGGATTTGTCGATCAGAAGTTTCTGGAAGCTCATGGCACTACGCAGCATTTAGATGTTTGGACTTCACTGAGTGTCTTTCCCATGTCTAGATGTCAAAATGTCCTGAGTTATTGCCAAGTGATTGGTGATTATCTTGCACTGAACGCAAGGTGAATGTATATTATTGACTTGCAGAATGCTAAGGCCCCCACAGACTTGGGTGTGCTTCAGTCCACAGAAATTCACACATCTTCAGTGCAGATGTCCGCTGGACATACTTAAATTTTTAAGTATGCATTCTCTGTTTCACAGTCAGTAGCTTGATATGAAACAGTATTAACATCAAACTGCTTTTTATACCACACTGAACTGATAAGTTTAATACTTGGTGCAACTACTTTGTAAGACGTGCATCTTCCAGACTTTGTGCTGCACCGATATGTGTACAATGACTGCCTTGGTGGAGAAGAAACGGGGCTAGGTGCCCTACTAGCTTATCAAACTTGCTAGTATCAATTCGGATTGTGGGAAACAAAGTATTTTTTGGTCACGAGAAATGTAGGCAGTTGGTGCATTCAACTAGTCTGAGGACAGTGTGTGTGTGACCCACAGAATACGCAAAGCATGCCCAAGTATGGTTGAAATACAATGTCCTGCTAAATATTGCATCCAGGACGTCCTTGGAACTGCGACTGTATGACAGTTTTGATTTGATATATTGTGCAGCTTTAGTGAATTGCTGGGAAATGTTTTCAAGTGGCTAAATTAGATTTTGGGAAATGATCAAATGCAGAACAACATTTGATCTTAGAGTGCTAGGGGAAGCAGGTACAGAAGATGGATGAATGGAAGTTTTTTAACTGTGAATACTGATTTCCGAATTTCTTAGAAGTTTGACATCCCAATTCTGATTTTACAGTGACTCATTCAAACTCACTCCCAAGTCTGAATGAAATTAAACTATTGTGACAATCAATTATAACAAACATAGACAAATTGTGTATATTTATTTGTAAATGTGCATGTTTTTTGTGGAGGTAGTAGTTTTAAATAAAACATTGTGGCATTATTTTCCTAACCTCTGTATTATTTTCAACTAAAGAAGATGCTGTATGTTGATCTAAAAAATAGTGGACATTTTCAATTTTGATGATTGGTATCAAAATTTCTGATAACCACTCAGAGCTGATTGTTTGAAAATTAGATAATTAATTGTTTGCTCCTTTTACAGGAGTTCTTCAACTACCTCAACCCTCTCTTTGAACTCTATACTTGAGTGTATGTGATTCTGCAAAAAACTGAAATATTATCCCCTGAATTTGGTAACTGCTGAGCACAATCTACTTCACTTTTGGTGTCTAAAGTTGCAGCTATTATTGCAAAATGATCTTAGTCTTATATCATCCCTTAAGTAAATATATTGTTTTTGAAAGGTTAAACTATATCCCAGGGCATCTGAAAAACATCAGGAAAGTTTGTCGTATAACTCAAAGTGAGGATGTTTGTTGACATTGGTTAGTAAATGGTCAAAAAGGTAATTCTGCTCTCTATATTTATTCCACAAAAAATGTAGCCTAGAAAAATAAATGTAAGCATAATGCTTGCGAGTTTTTTTTTTTTTTTTTAAATAATTTACTGTCTGCCAGCTTCAGATGTTATTCGTAACACAATCAACATGGAACATCCGGAGGGAATTTCTTCATATTTGGCACAGATATTGATTTGGACTCAGGGATGAACTGATTAAAATTTGGTGGTCAAAGTTCAGGATCACTCTGACCTTGCAGAACGGAATTTTGGCCACAGCTCAAGAATTTGTATGTTGCATTTTACACAAATGTCCACGAGGATAAAGTTCCAAAGTGATAAAACTTTATGCAGTTCAAAGATCAAAAATTTTTCTGGACACAATTCAACTCATTATCTTATGAGCAGAAGGGGGTGTAGGGGGAGAACGAATGTAAACAGGAGCATGACTGTTTGGCAGAAGGACTCAACCGCGAGGAGATAATTTAAGTTGGTTTCTATTTTCATTTTGGAAAGATTGAATTAACCACGTCATTCCAACCTGCTGCTCTCCACGTTTAGGAATCACAGGAATCTTCTGGCCTTTTAGACTCCCATCCTTTGCTCACGCAGGCTCAGTGCAAATGGAAAATTGTTTCTTGGCTGCAGCCTGGAGAAAAACAAAACAGCTCTGTGTCAGGGCTGGGGAAGCTTTCTATTCAGGCGACGTTTCTATGAATCACAACGTAGTTACAGTCTGATTCAGGTGGAGGAATGAAGCAGGCCCTTGGTTCCGCTGGAGGAGCAGAAAATCTCTGAATACATAGCAACTACTTCGCAGAGAAAATTCGCAGCTGTGACTTAAAGCTTGAGAGCGTTTCCCACCTGATTTGTTACCAACAAACCCAGCAGAGGAAAAACATGGTTGACCTGTCAGGGTGTTGTAGGCAAGCTTGAAAAGGTAGAATTAAGGTTACTCTTTCATACGTAGAAAGTAGTGGTCAGAAGAATGCCAAATTGCATTTATAACTTCTCTAACCTTGGAAAAGAGTACTTTAAGCATCGAAACATTTTTGGTAATTAGTCTTTTGTAGTGGATGTGGTGTATAGCACAAGCTGATTTAAAAAAAAAAAAAAGTTGCTTCATACCAGACAAAAAAAGCTGAAAATAAATATGGTGCTCAGAAGTTAGGAACTGCATTTTACAATGGTCACCACCCTTTCTGAATTGTGTGGCTGGGTGCTTTCAAAAGGTGATTTAAAAACAGGCCAATGCCATTTAAAACCCTGCAGAGGAGTTTTCCCTTCGCCTGCATTTGGGCCAGTGAGCGTGAAGAGATTAACTGCTTTCAGCATTCTCCATCAGACAAAAAAAATCCCTTGATTGCTTCTTTACAAAAAATAAAAATTCAAATTGCACACTGGTTGGATAATTATAAATGCATAATAGAAAGCAGCCATAATTTTTTTACTTGGTTGTTGAACATGTTTCATTCTAAAACTAAAGGGCCTTTTTATTAAAGTTTTATGACTTCTTGTTTATTATTTGTTGAGGTCCAAATAGGGTCCAGATAGGGTAGGGGATTATATATATATATATATATATATAAAATCGAGTTTTCCAGCAGAAACCAAACCCCCTTTGTGTGTTAGCTGGTTCTGTTGTTTTCTGAAAATATGCCAAAATATTGTGCTGTGGCATTTTTAATGGATTATTTGACTATACAAAGTAGAATCTATCACATCTTTTAACACCAAATCAGCAACCCTCCACTTTAGCTTAGAGATATACCGCCAACCTGTCATGTTAACACGACATGGAGTGACGTCGGCAGAAAAAGTAGTGCTGTGGTTGGTCTTTGCCCTAAGCTGCACTTGGCTAACGCCTATTTTTGTGGCTCTGTCATATTGTTCTTTTTTTCCACAACCAGTTAATTTAGTGTTTAAGAAGAATGTATTATAAAGCTAAAAATACACAAAAACATTGAAAAAAGGCACAGAGACCTTATGCCAACCATAAGCTCTGTCAAGAGTGCCATTGTTTGGTTAACCGACAATGCTGGTCATAGTTTTGTACTTTGTCAATGTAACTATAGTTACAAAGTTCGGTGTGAGAGAACTCAGGCTATGCCAGCTCTTTGTATGACATCCAAAATATAAGACTTTTAATAAACTTTGTAACAGTTTTGACACTCGCAGTTTCTTATTTGTGGATTCACCTGGTCACAATTTTTTTTTTTTTGTGGAATGTAGCTCCTAATTATTCATGGAAAAATGTCTACTAGAAAATCTTTTTGTCGAGCATTTCTAAAATATTTGACGATAAATACATCTTGGGAAGCTGAAGTTTTTGAACAGAGTTCTATTTGACACATGCTGACCATGTGTTGTAAAGCAGCCAATCCAGGACGCCATTTTTTTCATTGGTACTGATTGACTTTACCCTTCAAAAGCAGAGATGAGGAAGGCTTATCTCAATAGTAATTTCTGCTGTAGTGCCAACCTGAGTTTTTAATGTGTACTATTGTATATGAACATATATTTGGTGTTTGAACTATTGAAATAGGCCGTTAAAGGCATATTTTGAGAAGGTCTCAAATATTCATGGATTTTAGCTATTCGCCGCTGACGGTGGTCCCTTACCCCATAAGTGGTTTACTTTGTGGGTACACAGTAAACCCTTTGTACCCACAAGTACAAACGGTTTATTTTACCAGGAACTGATCCTGACTATGTCTGTTTAACACATGTTTGACTAAGAATTGTCTCTGCTGAAATGCACCAATCAAGCTGGCAAATATTGGAATCTGTTTTCCCATGATTTGTCTTTAAATAATGGTCAGCAGGTGAAATGCTGAAAAATCTCAATTTATGTATTCCTCTAAAACCTCTCACAATTTTCACTCTATAAACACTTAAACCAAATTGTCATACTTTGATGCACTTTTTGGAGTTGTGGTTGATAAAAATTTGCTTTATTGCATGATGGGTGGTGATCTTGTAATTTCTGTTGATGTCAAAATGATTGATCAAAATGATCTTTATTAAATTGGTGGCTGGAGCTTTTTTTATTTTCAAATACAGCTGTTAGAATTAAAAACTGTAAATCAGCAGGCCAATTCTGAAAGAAAATTGTAAATCTTTCATCGGCCAGGAAGAACCTAATCAGTGCATGTCTGTGAGGAAAAACATCATCCACTCCACTATGTAATACTGTATACTTTGCAATTTTAAATAATAGGATACATTTAGCTAGCACCTCGGCTTGAAAATATTCTGTTAAATAGCTAATCCTTTTGCAATCCTTAACGCATCAACAAAACCCTTGTGCTGCTGAGGCAACCATCACACCAAACGTGCTGAATGTGATACCCCCCAATGGAGGCTTATTCAGCTCGAATGAACGAATCTGTTTCACATCCAAGTGGAGAGAATGTTACTCTTCTTCACAAAACTGTCCCTTTCACATTTTTAGAAGAGAAGTCTAAAAAGGATATCAGGGGAATTGAACCTGGGGCGAAAACCGATGCTCCAATCAATCCCAGAACCCGATCAGTTTCATCTGAAGCAGCCTAAAAGGAAGGATCCCTGATAAGGACGATCTAGCAAAAGAAATGGATTAAATGTGACTGTGCTGTCACAAAGCTGCTGGTCTGAGTGAATGAAAACGAGAAAAGAAGTAGTCAATGGAAGTGTAAACTCAAAGACTTCTTATAACAATGAGAAAGTAAAGGAGGAATGCCGAGATATATTCCATCTCTGAATGCTAATAGATGTTAATAACCTATTATTACTGCATTGAGTTAGACTACAAGGAAAGGAACATTGTGTGTGAATAACGGCGGGTTTTCTGTCAGAGGCCAAGAGGTCGAGCTCAGATGTGCCAGAAATTAGAATCATTTGAGATCCCCGTTAACCGTTGGTTTTCACAGCTCGAGTTCCTTTGAGGAAAGTACGGAGCTTTTGGATGATACCCCAGCTGATTACTGCAGGCCTTCAGCGGGTTCAGAACCACATCACTGACATTCTCCTTTTTCCAATTGGTGTTTGGTTTATTAGTCTTTTTAGCTGCTCTGCTGAAGGGATTCTGATAACTTCATGGAGCTCCAGATGAATGTCAGGATTCAACTAGACATTTACCTTAAAAGGATAAAAAAAATGTAATTCCATATATTTCTATATACTTGAAATAAGCAAAGTTTTGTCATAGCAAAGCAGAACAGTATATTGTTTTATATTTTAATATAATGGTGGAAGTAGGAATAAGTTTCACTTTTTGCGGGGTTTGATTTTATTGTAGCTCTGGGATCATGATGTTTTGTTTTGATGTCACTTTATGGGTGTGTATTTAAAATGTGAACAGACTGTGCAGCAGTTTAAAACCAAACTGCATTGGTCTGATGCATGAGCCAAACTAAACAACTAATACCGAAACTCTTCTGTAAGAGAAGTTTACTCCATCAACAGGAACATGAGGTACTTTTTTTTTTTACCTTATGATAATTGACCATTATTGAATCAATTTGTTATAGTCCATAAAATTAAATAAAAACCCAGATAAAGTTTCAAGTCTATTTGATTGCATTTAAGAGAAGACTGTGAATCGGTACTGGCTTTTGTTCCTGATTGGTGTACTATAAAATCCAAGCTGTCCTACATATTTTTGGATTATTGGAAGAATTTGTTACGGTGGATCTCAAATCAGTATAATAAAGTATGTACTGTACAGCTTGTGATTAGGATTTGATTTCTTTCAAACTGGTAAAAAAAAAAAAAAAACTAAATCTCTTTGGTTACTTGTATTTTAATAGAATTCTTTGATCAGTTTGTATACCTTTATACTAACCTACGCTTTTGTTTCCTTACTTTACTTCTTTACTTTCCTTCACTTGGACTTTACTTTTTTTTTTTACTACTTTTCCTTTCTGGTCTGTGAAAGATTCACATTGCTGCAAATATCTCAACCAATTAAACCGATGAATAAGAGCACCTAAAGAGCACATTCTCCACCAAGGCCAGTGCTATATTTCACTTTTTTTATGTGTGGTTTTAAAAAAGGCGAGAAAATTATTTTATGCTGGACACATTCTGAAACTGTTCAGCCAGTCTTCTCAAGATTATACAGTTCTCTGTATAATCTTGGAAAAAGAGAAATGGACAAACGGCTCCTCTTCTTTTTGACCATACTGTTTGAATAAAAGTGGCTCAAACGTGAGGCGTTTTTAAATCACATATGAATGATGTTTACATCTCCTCTGAGAGCTGCTTTTCTTTTCTGAAGACAACCACACCACTTTACTCCCTTTCTGAATTTTTCTAGCTCTGAATATAGCTGTCAAACCAAAATCCCCAAATATGAAGTAAATTATACATGATCTGGTGCTAAGTTTTTGCCTCCCTGTAAAGCCATATTTGAAATCAGCAGGATTGAGTATTTTCTTTCTTTTTCTTTTTTCTTTCAGCTCCCACCCTGTTGAGATGCGCAGTATGCAGGGCAGAGTAGTGCAGGTATTTGTCATAGTGACCTCTTTCTCCATGTGCGGAACCACTGTTACAGAAATCCGAACAGACAGACTCTTGAGTTTTTTGCAAAGAGCCCAACTCCTGCTGCTTGCCACCGAACAGCCGCAGTAGTATTTCACAGTGAGTTTGCTCACTTTCAGTGTGTGTATATGAGGCTCCTCCAGAAAACAGGTTTCTGACTGTAGTTCAGAGCAGCTCACTGTCACTTTCACCAGGGAGTTGAAGTGACTGCTCTTTAAAGCAAGTGCAAGCCTGGGTGTTTTTTCTATTAAACATGCTCTTGAACTACTTTTTTAATGGAGCCAAGGAAGTAGACTGCCTTACTTGCCTTGCAATCAATTAATTTACAGAGCATTGAGTTGAATATAGGTTTGGCATTGGTTCTCTTTATTGTTTTTGTTCATTGGCTCTCACTGAATCTCAGTACCTGCACTCTGTAAAGTATTTTCCATATCAATTTGTCCGCAGTATTGCAGGTGCTTTCCTGGTGTGGTGCGGTGAAGAAAAAGGTGAGCCAAAAATCAAAGCTCTGGATTAACTGGTCTGTCTACGTTCCGGCACTTAACTATGATCATGAGATATAGATCATGATTGAAAGAACAAGATCCAGGATACAAGCTGAAATGAGCTTCCTCCTTATGGTGATTCAGCAGTAGAGACTGGGTGAAGAGTTCCATCATGTGTAGTAGAGGCTCGGCTTCTCCACATTGAAAGGATTCAGTTGAGGCATCTGATCAGAATGCTCATGAGTTCCTCCCCTTAAAGGTCTTACAGGCTTGAGGAGACCCCAGGGAAGACCCTTTGCCGGAGGGAATATATCTCGTGTCTGGCTTGGGAATACCTTTGGATTCCTTGAAGATGTTGCTTGGGAAAGGAATATGTAGGTCCTCCTGGACCTATTGTCTCCATGAGTGGACCATGCTTGTAGAAACACAAAACTAGCAGCTAATGATGCATTACATAACTGACTGAACCCTTCCCTACGCAAACGTTTAGAGTCACTTCCCAAAGTTAGGAATCTAAGGTTCAGCTTGGGTTGCGATGGACCATCAGAGAAGAAATGTCACCTTCTGGAAAGGATTAACAGCACTGATTCATTCAGCATTCAGGCTGTGGGAGAGCGAGAGAAAACTGGACAGAAAAGCTGGACTCTGTTTAGCCTTCCTGATAATTGTAGTCTCCGCTTTATCCATTAATACTTTCAACTTCTGTTGGGCTTGCAAATGTTAGCAGAGTTTCCAAAATCTCTTTGACATAACATTAGTATTTTTATTCACAAAGGAATACACACAGAAACCTTGTTTTTTCAGCTAAAGCTTTGATCATTCCCAAAAGAACTGGAAAGTCATCTCAGGGAAATCTGTAATGTGTAGAAAAGTTGTCATCTCATGTAAACCTTTGGTCAAAATAGTTTTCATAGGGCTGAGTCTCATTCTTAGAGAGGTTCCTGTGGTAGGACTGTGTTTTCTAAAGTTTGCGTTTCTTTGGTCTCAGTAGTCGCTATCCTGCAACTTTTGGTTGCATCCCGACTACCAAACGGCTGAATCAAATGGCTGAGTTCTCTTCTTGGCATGTTGGCAAGTTTTGCAAAGGCCTTTAGTCGGAAAATCTAATATTTTGCTAAAACTAAAACTTGCTAAGCCCGGGGGTCGGGGCGCCGAGGCGGTCCATCGTGTTTTTGTATTAAAAGATGTTAAGTAGATAGGAAAAGTAAAAATATTACTGGGTAATTATATGTTACGGGAAGACATCGCCAGTGAAATTATATTTAAAACCGCAACTAGTCTTAAAAACAACAAATCTAAAAACACAATTAAAATGAATATTAATTATTTGCACTTTTGTTTAAGTCAAATTCTGCTCAAGGCCTCATGTAGCCTTGGATTGACCCTGGATGAGTTAAATCCGCTGCACTGCGCAGAGATTCGCAATAAACAGGAAATTTAATTTAATGCTGCTAATGTGGCTTTAGTAGCTCTTCCATTTTGTGTCTGTTGAGTTTTTAACAAGGGGACACGGAAACTATTTTGGTTGGTCCAGTTTATGGGATGAGTTTCTCAGATCTCTGCGCTACCGTGCACATTAACTCTGTCTGACTAAGTGGGCAAAGCATTTGATATGGTTTGATGCTTCGTAACCGGAAAAATAATAATAATAATAATAAAATAATATAAAACCAACGTGATGCATGACTACAAGGCGAGCACGAAAGCTCCTCACCGGGCTGAACCTCCATGATGAGGTTAGCACTGGTTCTTTAACCAATACCGCTCCGACCAACCTGGACCACATACATAAACTTTATCAGCGCAGACAGGGCCGGGCGCTGGACAGCATGTTGAGATGGAAAAGCTGCACAAAATTCTTTGTCCACAAATATAAATCATTCTCACCGCTGTGCAACCAGAGCTAACGCGGTGGGGTTTAAACTCCTACCTTGATCAAAAACTCTGGAAAGAAACATAATTCCTCACAGGGTGTTGATGTAAATGTCTATACAGGTCATCCTGTGCCCAGTTTGAGTGAAAGGAGGCGCGGGATCCGCGCTGAGGTAAACTTAAGACATCCAGCTGCTTCAGCACGTGAGGCAGCGATTGGTCTGGCTTGAAATGCATAAACTATAAACCTATCTTCTATAAACATATCTTTTAGGAATAAATCTGGTCCGCCAGTGAAATGCTCAGAGCAACAGAGACGCCTGCAATCCGGCTTAAAAAAAAATACATTTTTATTTATTATTATTTTCCTAAAAACATAAACAAGAAAGGCTTAGCCTGGCGGTGGGGCTCGTAAAGCATAGCGGACCGCCAAGCCTATAATATACTGGGGAAACCCTGTCGTGAGTGTATAATAATGAGAACTGGTATGGTATTTTAGTTTCCATTTTATGCTCTAAAAAATATTTTTAAGGTTAATGGTAGTGATGTATCAGTCTTTTTACACATGGAGCAACACTTGGAAATTTCCCTGGTAATATTACTAAATATTTTTACTCCTGTCCTACCTACAGTATGTGGCTCCAGACAGCATTCAGACAAAGGGAATTATAAACTTGTGCAATAAGCAAGCATACTTAAGCTCATATGTTTCCTCCTTCACTTTTTATTGTGGTTGAAAATTCCAAGTTTTGGTGAAGTGTAGACAAGGCGTAAGCCACAGAGACTATTTATAGGCTTAGGCGGCTCAGGGCTTGCACCATTCTGCCATTTCTCTGCCTGACTCATCTCCATGACAGGATAGGAACTTCTGTGTTTCTTCACCAGCCGCCTGAGGCGATGGGCTTTCCAAATTAGTCAGGCACTCCTTGCTCTTTTACTAGGCAAATTAATTGAATTTAAATTTGTTTTTAGGAACATCCAGGCTTTTATGCTGGTTTCTTGCCAAAATTAGTATTACTGCAGGGAGCAGAGATCACCCAGATGCATTCAAACTGAGTCACTGTGGCTGGGGCATAAGCTGACTTTCTGCTGAAAAAAAGTTTTTAATTTGCATCAACAACCAAATTACTGAGTACACTTTGAATTAAGCTTTAATTTTACTTAAGCTGCACTCATGAATGTTTATTCTACATTTTCTGATGAGCATAATCAAAACCAGACATTGGATTTTTAGAATAATTAGATGAATATTGAAACCTTGAAGTTGTTCTCAATTAAGCTTGTATATTGTCTTTGGATGGTAACTGGCCTTGTACAGTTTTTAAAATGAGTTCTTTGAAAATTGACCATTAGATGCTGGACTAAGAACTTTTGAAACCATTTCTTTCTGTAAAACCTTTGCATTTTAACTAATCAAATGAATACATGTAAGAGAGAAACTGTCTAAATAAGGAACATATGAAAATCTATTAGTGTGACATATTTAAAGTTTTTTAAAAGCACTGCAATATAAAGAGCAAATTACTCACTTCAAATCTGACTGTTTTACATAGTAATGATTTCCCATGTTTGTCATCTATTTTGATGGGTTAAATACAAAGAGCAAAAAAAGTTTATTCAATTCACTGAGTGGAACTTATCAAAGATTTGCTGATTTTGATTGCTTACAAATTAAATAACTTATACTTTGAGAAAAAAACAGAATATAGATTGAGATATTTAGTCTGTTGCTCATTTTTCTGTTTGTTTTAGTATTATCATATTTTCACATTTCCAAAACATTAAGAAAAAGCTTTCTAACCTGATGCAAGTTAAAAGGATAAAATGATGCTATGTTATTGTAATTGATTTGGGGGGAGAAAGAAGCTGTTATGTTAAACTAGAATCAGCATGTGGCAATTTAATAGAAATTGTATGCCAGTTTGTAACTCAGCTAATAAGAGACACATAAAAATAATATTTTAATCAAGTTTTGTTACACAGTATTGACTTGCTGTGTTTTGGCCAGGGGCAGAAAAGAGAGCACTTACTCTTACAAAAACTGAGACACAAAGTTTTGTTTTTGACATATTGTAGATTATTAATAATTTTGTAATGAGAATCAGCTGAGAAGTCGGTGCCAACTGGGTCGAAAGGCATGAATGTTTTGACACGCAAAGATCTCTGCAGCAGAGACCGCAGAGGCTGCTTGCTCATGCTGTGAAAACAAATTCTTAAAATTGTTTGGAAAATGAAATGTGAAACATAGGCAAACGCAACAAACTGCATTGGCCGGTGAAGGTCTGGCCGAAACTCCATCAGTCTGCACCTCCTCAAACCTGAAACGACCTTCCCACTCTTGTTGGAGCAGAACTGCTGCTCTCCTCTGAGTGTTGGAGGTTGAAAACTAATCTGTTCGAGAAGTACCTCACTTCGCCATCATGTTCCTCTTCAATCATCCACCCCTTTCCAGCTTCCTTCTCCTCCTCCTCCCTTTATCCATCCTGAAGTAAAATTAAAAATCTTTCCCTCCTCTGTCCCGGTGCTTTTTGGATTTCATTTTAATTCATTCAGTGAAATTGACTTTGACTGTTGACGTCTGCGCTCTCACTGGAACCAAACCTTTATTATGCACCAGTCTGCGCTGAGGCTTACAACAGCCAGGATGTTATTGTATTTAAGGAATTTTAAGGTTCAGTTGAGGGACAGGTACAAAAATCCTTTGCAAAGTTGATTCAGAGTGTGGGTAAAGAGAGGTTTTGTCCAAGTTTGGAGAAAATTTCAACGCTATAAATGAATGCATTTAGGAAAGGAATAAGGTGTATTTAATAGCAAGGGCATCTTAGGTGAAATCTAGAGCCCTGTAGCTTACGCCACAGAATCGGTTGATTTGTTTCCCATCATAAGAGATTGAGAGCAAAGTGTTCTTTGCTGCAGCTTTATTGCCTTCCTGGGTTCCACTCACAAGCAAGAAATTTCCCCACACACCCTCCTAAAATCGAGAAAGGGACAAATCAAGCCTGCTTCTCAATTCACTCCTGAATGACAGAACAAGGGTTTGAATGGGTGAAGGAGATCCACCCATTCAAACAATGGGTGGAGAATTAGAAGCCGGGCTGTTACTCGGACTTCATGTTCAAAGGTACAAATTGTATTTCTAGTTGAGATTAGGAAGAACTAGTGATGAACCAATCCCTTTAAGCACTTAAACAGAAAAGGACACTTTATGCCAGCAGTCGTGGGTTTGTAACCCTAATCCACTTAAATGTTTGAAAGTAAACTGCAATAAAATTCTAAATTTTACAAGGATTTTTTTTTTGGAACTTGGAACTTAATTTGTTTCCATTCCTCAGCAAATAAAATGCATTTTTACACACAAGAATAAACAAACTGAATAACACAAACTGAAAGTCCAAGTAGACACTGTAATGTGAGAACAACCTTGTTAAAACATGGACAGTGTGAAGAATGGAGCTGTCTACCTTCAATGCTTAAACCAAAACCTTCCGATGTTCTTTTTTTCCACATTCTCTTCTAGTGCTTTTTTCTCAGTTCCATGTCTGCCAAAGTAAACATTTCCTATGCTCTATTTCATGTTGTTGAGAATAGCTGGCCGGTTGGACCTCCCTTTGCCTTCAGAACTGCCTTAATCAACTTTTTTGAGCTTTACATCATTTTATGACGTTATTTCTTCATCAAAAACGTACCTGGTGGTGGGAGGTTGCCTTGATTCTTTTATGCATGTTTGAGAAATCTTTGAATCTCCTGTGGCAACCATTCAGTTGTGCTAAACGTCTGGGTGATCAGAGCGCTGACTTCGCAGTGCAGCTTCTCCTCAGAGTTGCAGTTTCCAAACGTCTGCCTCACAGAGCAACCCTCCCCTCCGACTCCCCCACTCAGCTCCTTCAGACTAGCCAGGAGCAATTAGCAAACATCTGGCAGAACTTCACATCTGATGACCTGATTACATATGAGCCACTTCTCAGTGCAATGCTGGTAAAAATGTTGTGAAAGGGTTAATAGAGGAGCTATGTTGTTGTTTCTGGAGGTGGAGTTTCAGAAAGAGTAGGAGTTTTTAAAGAGACAGAGTCCCAGTTTCAAGTCAAATTTTTATATGGAAAATACGTAATACTGCAACTTTAACACAATATCATCAGAGATGCTGCAGATAGGTCATCTGCAAGTCTGTAATAGGATTGTCTTGTTCCAACACCAAAGGAGTGAGATCAGATCTATGGAAGCTATTGGAGTAGAATGAGATCATTTTTATGTTTACCCATCAAGGTTGTGAGTATTTGAACTTCATGCATCAGAGGATGCGTACACTGGTCTTAAAGGGATGAACAGGGACAGGAGCAATACTCAGGTAAGTAGCTGAGGGATGTACAGTATGCAAAGAAAATAACACCTGACCATTGCTCCACTGCCACCAGTTTGAACTATTATTAGAAGGCAGAATTGGTCCATAGCTCCAAAGTTTACTCCCAATTCGGACCCAACCTTCTGGAACTCAAAGCTACAATTCAGACTCATCAGTACAGGAAACATGTCTTCTGTTGCTGTTCAGTTTTGGAGAGCCTGTGTGCAATTTCATTTTCCTGTTCTGACAGGAGCAGCACTCACTGTGGTCTTTATGTAGGTTTAACCCATCTGCTTTCAGGTCCGACATGCATTTAGAGATGATATTCTGCATATTATAATAAGTACTTATTTAAGGCACTGCTGTCTTTATGTCATCTTAAACTAGTGCCAACATTTTTGTCTGCTCGCTTGAAGTTTTTTTCTCAGTATAGCTGAGAGATGGTAATGCCGTGCGTAAAAATCCCAGCCTATTAGCAGTTTTTGAAATACTCTTGAAAGACCAGTCTGGGCCACGGCAAATCCAAAAGCCCATGATAGTCCGGTACTCTCTGTTTGATTAGGGAAGAAATGTGCAAGATTTGTTAAATTTTCAGCTTGTATGGTTTGCTTTCACACTGTATTGTGTCAAACAAGCAAACCCTTTGAGCAACTTGTTTACCCCCTTGGCTTTGGCGGCGCTGCGCCACACCAAGAACCACTGAAGGAAGCAATACGCAAACCTCTGAAGAAAACTCTTTCTTCTTCATGAAATGCTAACAAAAATGGAGTAGCATCAGATTTTACCGGTTGTAGCATTTTGTTTTTGTCTTTGGGAAAAGTCCACAAGTAATTTCTCCTGCTAGCGCTTAACACATGGGTTTATGTTTGTTGTATTTACCCAGGTTGCCCTGTTTTGTAGTGTACTTCCTGCTTTAGGAGTGGTCTTTGGTCCTAACCCTGCTTTTGCTTTCACTGCAAATTAAGGAGAGTTTGATTAAAATTAACGTAACAGGGCTGGTGTGAATGCAGTGTAAATTCCTTTCACCCATTGTTGGAGGTTGAAGTGATGTTTACTGTCTCCAGATGCCTAAATGCAATGGGTTTTTGCTATTTGATTGGCTAAATTACTCTTTGGATTAACAAGCAGTTGGACTGGAGTACCTAATAAAGTGGCCAGTGAGTATATATTAATACATTTCTCTGCACCAGTAATTATCACTTGGATATTTCTTAAGCTAGAACATTTTGTCCTTTTCATGTTGAATCAGGTTTTGTTGACAGGAAACTGGGAAGGCAGGTAAACCTTTTGGAAATAATGATTCTGGACATTGGTAAAGAAAGGCATATTTGACACTGTTCCAACATTTTCAAAATATCTCCATGGATGAATAACTTTATCATCACTGTAATTAGCTCTTTTGGCTTTACAGCTGTTGTTTTGAGGACTGTAACCAAAGTGTTTCTTAGGTCTAAGTTGAGATATTTAAGACTGTTGAAAGCAGATTTTGATTATTTACAAAAGAAGGATTTTTTTTTAGCTACACTAATTAGCAAGCCTCAGCTGTGTGCGCTTCAGAATGTAGAATTTTATTAGAATATCCCCAAACTGAGAGCTATTGAACAGAAATCCTTTTCCTGAAAGAAGTCCATCTGCCTTCTGATTTTATTTTTCCTCTTTGGCATTATTTCTATTTGGCTGCTTTTTCCTGTGTATTTCATACATGCATGTTCATGCCACAGCTGCCCCTCTCCATGCCCCCACCATCATCACCCTGCCCCCACCATCATCACCCTGCCTCCTAGTTTCCCACAGTTCCTGCTTCACCCATTGAACCCAGCCACCAGCCCAGGAGTGGAAGAGGGGGAACGGCAGGAATGTGGCTCCCAGATCCAGCCAAAAACACGAAACAAGGAAGGAGGCACCGACATGCTCCGCCCCCTCAGGGCCGGAGCTCCCTTTCTGACTGGCTGGCTGCTGTAGGCTGACCACTTATTCGCCGTTCCCATTGGCTGTCTTTTAGTCTTTACCTCCTGCTGCTCTCCAGTGTATCAGAGTGCTCCCACGCTGTTTAAAGTGTGTGTGTGCGTGTGCGCGTGTTATCACTCTGATCCTTTCCGACAGCACCGTCTTGAGTCTTGCCTGGTTTCAACAACAACAGTGTAGGATCATTTTCTTTTTTTAGTTGCTTAGGACTGTATTCCACGTTGGCTCTTGTTAAGTTCTGTACAGTCGTATTAAAGCAGCCATGCATGCGTTAGTGTCCCTACATTTTTACCATTTAAAAAAAAAACAAAAAACAGTGGCTGTATATGAGGCGAGCAGTATAGTTTTTGTGAGACACTTTCTTTTTTCCAACAGATTTGTGCAGTGCGGCATCGAAACCAGGCCAAATGCATGGCTATAAGCCAAGTTTCTAGACCACTATTAATAGAATACACTTTATCCTACAGAGGAAAATGATAAAGAGAAGTCGGGTCAGTCGGCTGTGTCTTCTGGGACGTTGGCTGGGTTTTAATGCAAGAATGCAGAGTCTTTAAGAAGGTTTTCAGTAGGAAGGGGAGGCAGAAAACTTTGATTTAACATCTTAGATAAGTAGTGAGAGGAAGTCAGAGGTCAGTGAGATGATGTCTGGAAAGCAACTATAGCAAACATTTTTTCTTTTAACCTTCTTTACAAGGCTTTTGTTTTGGTAGAACCGTCCTATAAAGACTGCAAAGATATATTGGGTCAATAACAGAAACTGGATTTTTTTTTTCTTTTGTTTTAAACCTGCAGAGCTTGAAATGGGTCTTTCTGGACATAACTTTTGCAAACTTGAAGTTACAACCATCTGGAAGGCAAAACCTCTTGAATTTTTAAAAAACTTCATGAATCAAACATTTCAAAGTCACGTTTAATTTATGTAAATTGATTAAGGATGTGTTTCACTAATGGCTTGAATCAATTTTGTTAAGCTTTTGTTTTGCATGTCAAGAGACTTTGATGCAGGATTTTCATTCTTCTTAAATGTATTCAAACCAATGTGTGATTTGTATGCAATAATTCAAATGTAGGCCATTTTGCAAAAAAGGTACCAAAGTCTACCTCCTAAAAATGTAGATTTGTCTTTGTTCAATGAGAATTTCTCATTCTCCAGTACAGCTGTAAGTTTTCCTTGAATTTTGGAAAGTGCTTCCACTTCTGACATTTAAATCAAGGGAAAAAAAAAAAAAAGTAATTTGCAGGTTCTGGCATAAAAACCTTGCCCTTCTGCAGGCTTAAGCTGGGTGTGATCTCACTGTGTGCTGAAAGTCGTTAATGAAAGCAAATATGCTAAAAAAATATATCAGAATATTGTGTGTTTATGTCTAATTGACTGTTTTTGCAGAAAGGGATGGGGGAAAATACATTCCCGTTCATATCTACCTTAATATCTAGATATCACAAGTAAGAATATTTGCAAACATTTAGTGTGAATATTTCTAAAACCTTCCCCCAATATGAAACACATTTTGAGAATCTTTTCAGATTTATCTCCGTTATTTTTGGTGAAATCTTTAAAAATAAGCTTAGAAAAGGATAAAGGACACTGATTGTTTCCTGAATTAATACGCACAGCATCACTAAGTTTAGATCAGATTTTTTTGTCCTTAATTAGATTTTGGCTGATATGAGATTTGCACGGTATGACAGCCTTGAGCAGAAAAATATGTAATTATGATAACTGCATCAAAGTTAAAAAACAAAATGTGAAAATCTACTTGTTTTTACTTTGAACAGAAAAGCAACAATTTCTGGGTGGGCTTTCCTAACAGCTGACTTTGTCTTTCTTGTAGGCAAGGGTAATGGTGATTCTTCTTTTAGCCAGCTCACCAACACTGTGGAGGAAGAACAGTGATGTATTCCTCTATGGTCAGCAAATGCATATTTTTGATTAAATTACTTTAAACCACAGGATTAGTATGATGATTTGTGCGGCTTTGAAACTTTTGTGTGCCTCGGTACCAGAAATCTACCCAAGCTTATCCTAGACGCTTTTGTTTGAACCCAAGAAGTTTGACCAGGTCTGTAATGCAAAGAACTGAAGCTGTGTACTCAAAATAAAGTAGGAATTGTAGAACCCAAGAACCTGGGTGTTAAAAGTTATTAGCAGAGATAGAGAAACACAATTTTCCTCACAATTTTAAGTTTTTAAAACTACAAAAATAGTAAAACAAGTTAATTTGAGAATTGTCACTATAGAAGATTTCCACAAAAATTAGCCAAAGCTTTGTTTTTTGACCTGACCTTTCTTGTTAGCTCATAACTCTCATAAAAGACAAAACAGAATGTTTGTCAGCTGTCTTCAAAACCAAAACTTTTCTACCTAAACCCACAGCTGGACTTCTGTCAAGCCAGCTGACCAACATTGTGGACAAACGACGGTGATGTATTTCCCTATGGTCCCAAGCCCAGAGCTGGGTAGCAGTCCAGCTTTGGGCTTAGAAATAGTCAAAGTACTTGAGTCTTTCACATGGAGACTTCAGGAGAAAACTCGCAATAAAATGTCTACGTTACGCTAGGACCTACCGAACACATCTTCGTCTGACACCCATCGGGGAGGCTGTTGCTCCTCTGGAACCCACTAACCTTTTGGTTTCTACACCTGTTGCTCATTCCATTAATTACAGACTTTGGAAGCATGTGGCCTTCATGGACATCAAGGCAAAGAGTCCTCAGAAACCCCTCACAGAATTATTGAAATCATAGTAGCTACAGCATAAGTTTAACACATATCCACAACTCTAGCATCCTGTTATAAACAGCGTGAAGGTTTGTTTTTGACCCCGTCTCAGAAGCAGTTGAGAATCAGTGGGTGCAGTTGCAGATGTTGCTCTCGTTACTTTAACATGTCAGTTCATGTGAAGGAAAGACCAGGAAATACTTCCCCGCACTGCAAGTATTAAGTTGTGATTATCCGATCAGAACGGATTGTCCCCCTCCTTAGTAGCTTTGTTTAACAATTTACTGGCAGCAATAGGTCAAGCTGAGTTTAAAAACCTGGCTAAGAACACAGTGACATGCTGATTTTTGGCTTAAAGCATACGAAAGAGCCTAACAGAGCCCCTGAAAGCATACTCACTATGCAGTTAAATAACTAACGTCTGGCTTTAAGTGCCAGAAATAGGCTCTAAAAAGGTTTCACATTGCTTTTGTAAAATTTTGCCAACCTTCACTATGGCTGGTTTCTTATTGTATTCCTCCGGCAATCATTCGATGCGGAGGATATCATTGATTGGCAGCAACTGCAAAAGTCCTCACGGTTCGGCTCCAAGTTCAACAAATTTGAACTTTACATAACGGAAATCCTGGCAGGGCTTTTTGCAAAATGTGCATATCATGGAACCAGGAAGCCTGTTGCAATGCCTTTTCAATTTCCAGATTTCTACATAGAAAATAAAGTGCAATCAAAGCTGAACTAAATCTTTTCAGGGGGGAGAATTTATTAATTTGAACTTGAAACACAGATCAGAGATGAATAGAGCTCATAGAAAGTGGCACTTGGTTTTATCGTTTATCTTTCAGCGATACTAAAAATGATAGCAAGCATACATACCGCAGCTGAACAGGAAATTTGGACTCGTGTGTTGTTTTGACAGCATACAAGCTCATTGGCTCATGCGAACACACCCCTTTCATTTTGCTTTCTGGTGTATTTCCACCCTAACATTCATGTGAATGTGGCACATCATGCCTTTCCACTTCTGTCTTGCACCTTTATTTATTGCTTTCCCTATAACTCAGGAGATTCTCTGCTAGAAACTGTCCAGATGGATAATCATATTAAAATTAAAGCACACACCGGTGGATCCCGACAGCCTAGTTGTTGATGGGTTTGTGTGTTTTAGCTAATTAATGTCTCAAGATTAATGTGTTGATGATTAAATGGTGTGAAAACATCACATATTCTGTGTTTAAAAAGCCACAGTCTTTGCCTTCTTTCAGCGCCAGGAGGCATTTTGTCAGAGGAAGCATTCATTAATCTTATTTATTTTACTAATGTATGGCATTTTAATAAGGGGAAGCTAACTGTTGACATTGTGAGAAGGCACCGGACTTGGAAGCAGACTGCAGGGTCGAAATTGTCTGGAGGCTCCCGTCAGGTTCCTTTTTGTTTTTTGTTTTTTTTTACTTCTGAGGAAAGAGGTATTTGGTTGGAGCCTGGCTTTTTCTCTCATCTGCATCCTATTTGAATTTCCTGCTTGCATAATTCCTTGGTTAATGGGGAACTGCTCGGCACTGCCACAGCTGTTTTGCCTTTCCTGCCTGGCAAGAACGACGCTCACGCAGTGGGAGGAGGGCGGGAGGCGAGGCCAAAATGTTTAAAAAGGAGGAAAAAAAATCTGCAAGTCATGTGGTGCAAAAATACAGTACAAACAACGTGTGATCCCCCCGAGGATGGACGACGAGGAACGGAGCCAAATATCAACCCACCCCATCCTTCTATTCCCCCTTTGCCCCATCTACACACACACAAGCACTAAAAGTGACACACCCCCTTCAACAGAGCTTCACTGAGCATGTGCAGTGATAGTGATGAGCCTCTCTTTTTCCCTCTTGCTTTCCCCCATCCCCTCTTCTTCATCCAGTCCTCAGCTCTGCCATGCTGGTCCTGTAATTGGCTGGAAACAGGCTCTGGGCAGCACCAGCACATTGCACCAGCCTTCAACCAGCCACATTAATCTGTTTATGCATTCACAGACCCATTAGAGGCTGTTTGTTCGCTCATTAGTGAACCTGGGATGGAGTTTGAACCCCGCCACAGCCGCTTTAATCGCTCCGAGAAACGCAGAATGTGCGGGAATTTGTGGCAAAGACGTCGGCCCCCATTAGCAGCTGACAGAGTTCCCCTGTTTAGCTCGGAGCGAACCGAGCGGTGGCACAGTTTGTCCTGAGCTCCGGAGGTTTTAGGTCCTGTATTTAAACAAATCTAAAGGGGGGGGGGGCTTGGAAGCTTTGAGTGAAAGGCCCATTAAAGTATTATATCAGAACACTTAATAGAACCATTCATTTGTTAAATGTGTTTTTTCTCTGTGATGTGGGTCAGGGTTGGTGTCTGGCTCCTGTCTGCTGCAGGCAAAATACAACCCTGTTATAGACTTTGAAAAGTTTCGTCTTTAAGTCAGCCAAAAACAAAATGTTCCCATTTCTGCATCTGCATCACATAAAGTGAACAAAGTTCCATTTATATAAAACCATTATAAAAACAGAATTTTAGGACATTTTCTGTGGCGAACTGTATCGAGAACATTCCCTAATTTATAAAACATGTCATTTTTGCAGGTTTTTTTACTGCTGTTCTCGTTTATGTTTTATGTCTAAAGTTTTAAACACCCAATGACCTCCTATCTCCAACAGTCATTGAGCAAGAGGAGGGTTGCACCCTGGACGGCGTTCAGTCCATCACACGGCAACACATGTGACAAACAGTCATGAACACATAATGCTTATACTTTACAATTTAGAAAGACCAATTGATCTGTCTGGTCATATTTTTGGACTGTGGGAGAAACTGGAACACCCAGAGAGCACCCACATGGAGAAAAGGCAAACTCATTGCAGAAATACCTCAGATGGGGCTTCAAACCGACGACCTTTTTGTTGCAAGGCAACAGTAATACCGACTATGCCACTGTATAGCCACAGCCAAGCAATCCTACATACTGTAACTCTAATATTGCAAGCAGATATTGTGATGACATTTGTTAGATTGTGTAGCTCTGGTAGGGCCGATACTTTGGAGCGATGGTGACGACAGTGGTTGGTGTTCATCCTTTCATCCAGCTAGCAGTGGTGCTTGAATGTGACACTTGAAATTTATTGTCCTACCCATCAGACAATCATTGCTTTCAATGTGCCAGTAAAACACCTTTGCTATGGAACTGGTAGGTTAACCCTACTCCATTATTGCTTCCCGACACTGTTGGAGGACATAAACCACACCTAACAAAACACGCCATCCCCAACCAGACAACTTTGTTTTTTTGGTCTGGTTATGACTGCACCTTGCCCTCTTTTATAATTAGAAAAAAAATGAAAAGCAGGCTTTTGAGGTTTCATTCAACCATAAATCATTGATTAAGGAGGCGGAGCCATGTAGTAAGCAGGTTAGATAACATTTTTATTTCAGCGAAATAGTTTTTCATTGGTGCTGTTACAAATATAGTCCAATTTGTGTGATGAACAAACAGCCTGATTATTGTTTCCTGTGAGGTTTTCATCCTGTTATAGTACAGCCCACTGATTTGTCTGGGTATTTTTAAAGCCTTTAGTGGCTGATTGCTGCAATTTCTGCCAAAATCACACCCACTTCTTGACTCAAAACTCAATTGAACTGAAACAGAATTTGCATAGTTTACGTCATATCTATTACGGACATATTAAATAAATAGCAGAGAAATGCTTTTTAGAAAACAGAAAATTGGCCACCTGTATCCAAAGCATGCTGATTTATTATTGTTAGTGAAAAAGTTGTTTTTTTCCTCGTTATGGATTTCTTCTCTTTTTGCTTTTCACTCACTTGAATGTTTCTGATCATCAAAGAAAACTGACAACGATAAACAAGAGGTGTAGAGACATAATTTCATATATGGTTGGACTAAAGCAAGTAAAATCAGCCACGCCCAATGAGAAAAAATAATTACCCTTTACATCTAGTAACTGGTTGTGCCACTCTCATCTGTAAGAACAACCATGAAGTGTTTGCAAAAGTTTTTGCATTTCTATTGAAGAATATTAGTCCAAATCATCTTGGACCAACATTTGATTAAACAATGGTTTCCCAAAAGCCACAATTGAGGCTTTTGGGAAATCAGTGGCTTGTTTGACATTATTTACTATATTTCCAATTGGACTTTAGTCCCGGCTTTGGCTAAGATCATTCTTTTTTCTTTTTTTTTTGAGCCATTAAGAGACGACGTAAACCATTGCAATCGATCACTGTCCTGGTTAATAATCCAAGAGTTATTAGGCCGTGATGTTAAGATTGCAAACTGATGGTTGGGAATTCTTCTTCAGGATTTTCCCGTTGAGAGTACAATTTATGTTCCCGTCAATTGCAGATAGAAGTCCTCCAACAGCAAAGCAATCCCAGACTATCACTCCTA
This sequence comes from Brachyrhaphis roseni, assembly GCA_903066815.1. Taxonomy (NCBI): domain Eukaryota; kingdom Metazoa; phylum Chordata; class Actinopteri; order Cyprinodontiformes; family Poeciliidae; genus Brachyrhaphis; species Brachyrhaphis roseni. Next base: position 23,243 of record CAEFZY010000813.1, read on the forward strand.
CACTATGTCTGTTAACATAATCTTTTTCTGAAATGTATTAGTTTTATACCAGATTAAGCCAGAGCATCACAGTTTTTTTTTTGTTTTTTTTTTTACTTTTGTCTGGTGAGTCCATTTAGTCTTTCCACTAAAATTTTGGGGATCATGAAGCTGTTTTTGGTCAGCTGTGCTTCTAGTCTGGGAACTCTTCCATGTCACTTCTTAAGATCTTATCTCCTATTTCCTGTTGTCAAACAGGTTTTTATTGAAGTGATTTCCTGATTGCACATTACTGTCAGGACTCATGGTGGCTTGTGAAACTTTCTAACTTTTCGTTAATCACAGTTAATTCATGATTTGAGAAGAGCAGCAGTAATAGTATTCTTAAGTCAAAATTATTTTCACTACCAAGTGAAAGTATCATCTACAAAAAGCATTTTTGAATTGTATCTCTTTTTAAAAATTTTAAAAGAAGGCAATTTTGGAAAAAAAAGAATAAGAAACGGGGAACATGCTTTTCCAGAGCACTGTAATTCTAAAAACAATTTGTTGTTTGGAAATATTTTAATTAATACTAAAAACTAATATTTTTTATATAAAAATTTAAGTTGTACTCTTAGTGTTTATTTCTTAAATGGCAAACAATTATAGTATGTAACACAGCAACAGTTGCATCACTGTTCATCAGGGTCATTTGGAGTTCAGGCTTTAAAGTTGACATTTAAGCTGTGACGTGACATTTATACTTAAATTTTTCTGTCAGTCTGTGATTTTGGTCATTGTGATACAAACAAGGAAATGATGATTGCAAAGGAGAAAGGCCGAGCTGCTAAAGATTTTGTTCAAATATGAAATAATGCCGGACTGTTGTTTTTTCACACTGTAATACTGGACTGTATTCTGGATGAGCCTGACAGGAAACCTCTGACACACACACTCAGACATAATGCAATCAATGAAATCTTATTAGATGTTTTTAACTTTGGCTTGGTGTGTTTGTTCTCTTCTGTACACAAACTTGACGTTTCCAGATCAGTCCCAGTCTGTTTTTATTACTTTCTCAGCATGTGGGGAAGGCTCTCTTTTTATTTTCAATCTTCATTCAGCTCTTTGAGTCTTTGTTCTGTCCTGTTATTAACTTGGATGAGCACCGGTCATCCTGACATATTGAGACCTCAGAAACAAGAGATTTCTGCTCTCCTACACCAATAAATGCGGTGGAATTTTACTGCTGTCCAGATCATAATGAAATCTGTGGTCTCTTTGTTATGCAGCCCCGGCCATTGTTATGATCCGAGTTCCGAGAGATATCCCTGAACTCTGTGCCAGGCTTTTATTGTCACAATATTATGTTAGAGGGCTAAGATATTAATTTTTACAACAGTTTTTATGTAATTTGAGCTGAACATTTAGATGGAAAACAGATGTTTTACATCCCTTGAATATAAAGTACTTAAATCTTGACTTGTCAGTGTAACCTGAACTGAAAGTACATGTTTATCTGATTAGGTTCAGGGGTGAAATGTTTATTTAGATCTTAAAGTACATAGGTGCACCCACGTGCATATGGCCGAGATGAGATTTTCACGGTATCATAAAATTGAGTATAAATATCACAATTTTCCTTTGTCATGACATTAGATTAAATATATGATGTCCGGTGGACATTCATTTGTCATTTTATTTTTGAAGATTGCAATTATTAGAACGCTTGCAAATAACCCACGTTTACCTCACTCTTTTTTGGCATCGTGATGTACCATGCGCTCTCTATGAACTTTTAATAAGTTCAATGTTGCCTTAAAGAGGTTGGCACAAAACATTAAAAATGGGCACAACATAATTGTTTCCATTCCAAGTGAAACATAATTAAACAAATGTGCTGGTGCTTGTCGTCACTTTTGAAAAATCTGTTAAATTCCCAAGTACCATCAATTTTTAGCAATCAGTAGTGCAAGTAAATGCTCAGATAAATGAGTATAATCACTTGTTACTGCATGTCAAGCTTGCAAGTTGCACATTCAAATAATAGTTTTGTTTCAATAAATACTACATGAACGTTCTTAAATTCAATTTTTTTTTTCTTAAGTTGTTGTTAGTAGAATGTCCTTAAGAATTGGTATGGTCATGTGCTATTAATTAAATGGATGATTTAATTGTCTATTTGATTGGCAAAAGAAACGATCATCAGAACAAGTTAGCTGTTAACCTTTCAAAACTAAATTAATTCATCTACTTAAAAAAACAGTTGCCTTGAAATCATTTCAACATTTAATAAAATAGTGTTTAAGGGTAAAAGGTCGAAAAATTAGATCATTGTGCAGGATTCAAATACAGATTCAAAACTGGCAGGATCATGTTGAAAGCTAATTCAAAGAAACATAACAGTGAATAGCCGGCCTGGGAACAACAGAATTTAAAAAAGAACCACAGAAACAAATAAACAAGATCAAATTCAAAAGTACTTTATTGATTCCAAAAGGGAAGAAATGGAGAATAATCCTTTGCTAATGTAAAGCATTTTTGGATTGTTTACAAAAAAAGTCTGGCACAATTCTGATATAAGCCAGACTGAACCACCCCAACATTAATAGTCTTACATTTTAAGCTTATGTGCTTTGCAGATACCAAAATCAGAAATGAAAAGCAGCTTCTATGCTTTTTGATATTTCCCAAAAGGTGGCCTTTGTTGACTGGATGAATGTGTTTTACTCCTAAGCTATTTTTGTCATTTGATTTTCTTAAATACTGGTTTGGTTAGCATAGCGTTCCAGAGCAGGAACAAAACAAAACAAATGACAAAGAGCTCTGTGATAACATTTAACTTGATATGACATGTTATTGGCACAGTTTGCTCCATAGACAAAAGCTTATCTTTATCTGAATCAGAGTATCCATTTCTTGGAGCACTAGCAAACATCCCCACTCAGAAGATCTGAAGTCATTGCAGGCTTGAGGTTCCTGTTGGTATGTTTGGAAATCCCCAGAATGTCAGAAGTGTGTGGCTGTTAAGCCAAACACTTTTCGGAAGTTTTGTCTCAGTTCCCTAGGATTTGGGACAATATTAGTCAGCAGCAGAAGTTTTTATCACATTGTTTGCAATGCTGAGGCTATTACGGCGTCATATAAAATGACTGAAGAGGAAAAGCTGTAAAGTTTGCAAGCATGTGCATTGTTACTGGAAATATTCAGATTTTATGTCATTTTGGAAGCTTGCCAGTTTTCTATTTGCAGAAACAAGCAAACCAGTTTGGGTGCACGTTAAGCTTAATGAACCAATAGTTCTTCTGTGGGCTGGTTGTTAGTCCTAATGTCATCTGGATGCTTTCCCCTAATTCTTTCAAGTTAGGGCTATACAATAATAATAAAAAAAAGCTTGTAGTTGTGATACTATTACCATAGTGATTTAGCCTTTCAGCCACATAGGTGAAAAACCTCAAAAGAAACAGAAACACACTTATTACATTCTCAAATGAAGATAAATGCATTGTGAAATAATCAAACAAACTTCCATGCCTTTAAACCAGTTATACTCCGAAATATAAATAGCCAACAATCTGTAGTAAAATTAAACACCAATAAATAAATAAG